>WEIV01005802.1:3041-37151 GCA_013390005.1 Calyptomena viridis | reverse complement strand
CTTCTATCAAACTTCTCACTCTTAAACTCTTAAGCTCTGCTTTTAGTAGTAGTGAATTCTTAATATTCTAAGTTAGAGCTTATTTTGCTTGTGAAATAGCTAATAAAAGTTGCTTATAATCCTTATCACAAAAGTTGAGGGTTTTTTCCCCTTCTCTCAGAAACATTAGCTGTGTGTGTGTGAGTCCTTGGCATTTAGCCAGAGTCAAACCATAACACATATGTAGACATTTATAAAACAGATTACCTGTTAAGAGCAGGTAATTTTGTTCATATGATAGGAATAAGAACCCTTTCACCAAGGACTAATATTAATATTTATGATTTATGTTAGATGAAAGTAAAAGAAATTCCCCAAACAACATACATTTAGGCTTTACTTCTTTCTCTAAAGAAGTTTACATAAGGTAAACACTAATAATGATAGAAAAAATTTGGAAATGTTTCGTTTATCAACATGTTCTTTCACTGTGCACAGCATACTTCATCACAGCTCTCCTGAAGTCAAAGAAGCTAAGATGTTTTTTACTACCTCATATTGTATGATTTATTAGCTATGTTTTGTTTTATTAGAAGAAAAGCAATTTAATGTAGTTCCTGAAATCAACTTTTAGCATGATGCTATAGGAAGGTAGTGCAGTCAGCAAGAACCCTGAACTTCTAACATATCCCTTTGCTTTTTTCCATCAACTTAGCTCTATCCAATAATTCAATCCGTCAGAAACCGCAGAACAGCATATATCTGTGTCCTGTGTGAATAGTAAGTTAAGTTGTCATCTTTCTCTATAATCATTTATTAATTAGTTGGAGAAACAGATGAAAATAAATGTACTCACGTTTTCTGCAACCAAAGGCAGATGGTAATCTAACTCTGATTCCCTCATTTTAGAATCAATTTTGTAGAAAAGTGAAGAGAAAAATCAGGAAAAATCTTTATATTCTGTGTAACTATTCTACAGCAATCAATGAAGACTTTACTTGCCTCTGAAGCAAGCCAGTGTCAGGATATTTGGATGAGTATCAAGCATGACAGCTTTGACAACTGGTACCTGCTGCCCTGGACTTGATGATGCATTTATACACTGACAATCATCAACTTGTGAAACATCAAATTAATATCAGGAAGAAAGGTAACACAAGGCAACTTCTGATTAGTTTGAGCATTAAAATATGAAAATATTTGGGATCCTAAAAATGGACCAAGGACTTTCCAGATACTTTTGAGAATTAGGCAAATAAAGATTATTTCTACATCTACATTTCAAAAGTATATGGGTAATGAAACAAAACACCTTAAACATTTTTACTTTATTAATCGATCCAAGTCAACTAAGTTGACAGAAGTAAGGCTTTTACCATTGGTTTCAACATGTTTTGGAACACATTTGGTGTCTATTTCAAAGGGTCAAATTATGATGTTGTTTAAAAGTAGCTCCATCAGTCCACAGAAACACTCACACTGTATTTATTTAAATCAAATTTAATTTGACCAGTCCCATGCACAAGTAACAATTCTCTATTTGGAATCTGTTTAAGAAGACTAGCTACTGAGAGTGCAAGTGTCATGTTCTGTAACAATCCAAAACTTCTTCAAAAACAGTAGCCAACAGAACTGTGTAATCAGAACAAAATTAGTTATTTGTATCCTTTTATTATTTTTGAAAAATCAAATGTTGTGGTTGCCTGTAGTCCTAAACAAAGGACATTGATTTCTATGGAAGAAGAATTGGTGTAAGAGAAAGAGTAAAACAGTTGATATTCAGAAACAAGAACCTTGTCATTGCTAATGGGTTGCTATGACTACTTAGTACAGAAATCAGACAAGGAAGTACTTGCTTTCTCAGTAGCCCAGCTAGAACATGAAGTGAGAACAGCTGTAATGCTGAAAGTGAGATGCCGTCCTGATTTTTTCTACTTTCCTCACACTGAGTAGTTGGCTCAGGTCTTCCATACAAGTCACTGTGAGCAAGGGTAAGAGAGTAACACCTTACACTGAAATTAATATTAGTGTGCTATTAATGACTGTGCCAATAAAACGGTCATCCTTCTCACACCATCGTGTGTTCACTTCCACATCCACGATAACATATATTTCACAAGCACAGACATGCTAATTTTACAGATTTGTTGGTCCTGTAGAACGAAAACAGAAAAAATCAAGGAACCATTAAGTATTAGGATGAATAGGAACTATGTTTTTGAATCAGAATGAGAGACTACCATAAGGAGAAAAAGGGCTTGTGTGCATTGGGACCCAATCATCTCTCAGTGGTTGAGTTACAAATAGAATCCTTCTGATACCTGCCCTATGAGCTTCTACTGTCATGAGGATGTTCAGTTTCATTAGCTGAAGTGTGTTCCAGAGTGTGGAAGACAAAGGAACAAATAGGACAGCAGCATTTGATCTTGCAGATTCCTGCTTTATACTTTTAATAAAGATAAACGCAGTGAGGAAATCAAACTGTTGGTCTGAAAACATGCAGTTTTGCTCCACCTTCAAGAAGCTAGACAAGGTAGTAGTAGTTTTTATCCCATTCAGTGGACACATTGCAAAATAAGAAACTGGATTTAAAACTGATAATAGTGATACAAACATTCTGCTTGAAAAATTTCTGACTCAGATATGTTTGTTGATATCTGGGGAAATGTGTGATGTATATATTCCATCAAGAAACTAATCAGAAAAAATAAAAAATCCCAGAATACCACAACAATAATTAAAGAATCTGTGGAAAACAACCTTGTGATGCACACAGAAGCTGAATTAAATAGGCAAATATACTTTCAGGATATCCAGAAAAAAATTATATGAATGAGAAATAACATAGTTATGAATTTATTAAAAATTACATTTATTGGTGGAACAAGGAAATCTTTAATGGCAATAAGACTTGACTTTGGAGGTTCTTCTAGGAAATTTTCAGGCTGCCTAATATTTAACATCAAATTTACTTATTTGAAGATAGCTGATATTGCATAAGATTTCTAATTTATTAGAGTGGTAAAAAATATACTGCATAAACTAATAAAAATGTACATTAAATTCAGCAAAATAAAGCAATATCAATACGCAGTTGGATCACACCACCAATGCGATTGCCATTATCTTTCTTTATAATATACTCACTGTCAGGATGCTGGGAGTCCCCAAATGCCAGGAAGGAAAAGGTGTGTTGAAGTCAGCTCAAAGTTATTGCTGTCTTTTAAATTCTTATGACAGTTGTCTTGTTTCATATTCTATGTTTAGCTGAGCCACATATTCACTACCCCCATGCCAGTCTGACTAACTCAGGGAAACATTCAAACTCTTTGTGAACCTGTGAAAAAACATTTACACCACCAGCAGATTCCCTCAGCTGCTCATAGATTTTCATCTAAAATATAGCCCCTCCCCAGTCCTTTTTGTGATGAGATAAAGTTGTCTTTTTTGCAAGATCTGTGGTCAGCCACAACCCACATAGTTTTCTGACCTTCATGAACACATCATACTTGCTTGCCTCCTTTGAGACTTCTTCTATTTTAGCGTTTTATTGCTCAGTCACTGAAATATAATGCCAAAAGCCTCAAGAAGAGAATGAATATGCTGTCTCACACAGTAAGAGATGTAGGCAATGTCATCTATATTCTGACAAATAGTTAAACCCCAACATAATTGTGATCATGAAAATAATAAAAAATAAATCGCAAAATATTTCTTTCAGGTTTTCTAATCTGAAATGTAATTATTGTCAATCTTTCACTTTTTTTAGGAAATTAATCTTCCTAGAATTTTCTGGAAGTGACTGAATCTACTTAAAGTGAGCAGACTAGAAATATCTTAAAGGGAACATGAGTTCTCTTCAATAGATAGTTGATGGTTATGTAGGATGCCTCATATCCTAGTGTCATCATTTAAAAGGGACAGTTGAAGTGAATTAAGATGAATTCGATATTAAATTTTTGAGACTCATCTAAGTATAAAGATAGAGAAAACTTTTATTAAAACAGAGAACAAAAATATATGTTAAGAACACCCTTATCAAACAATATAAAAATCTGAAAATTAAACTAAGTATCCGAGGGTAGGCAGGGAAGGGAAAAAAAAACCCAAATAAAAGGATGGGGTGATCCTCTTGGCCAAACCAGAAGTGTGTGATGCAGGGAAGGGATCCGAGTTGCAGCAGCAGCCACCCTCTCAGGAGCTTTGCATGGCCAAAAAGAAGGGATGGCATCTGGGCTTTGCTTCTTTTTATATCTTTTTTGTCCTGGCCCAGAATTCTTCACATCTCATGCCTGTGTGTACACATCTTTCCCATGCTTCTCCCACCCCTGGAGGGCATAGCCTTGAATCCTGGTTGGTCTACTCCCCGCCTCCTTCCAGTCCTGAACCCACGGGAAGCTCCCATGCCTTCTTTCCATGTGCTACGGGAATGGCGGCTGCTCCCCCTCAGCCCGGACACCCCATGCCACCCCCCCACCAACACAGCAGCCTGGGGAAACACAGCTGCAGGCACAGCACCCCTGAGCGCCGAGGGGGGTTGGCAAGTGAGCTCGCTGGTTGCGAGGGACAGCAAACAGAGGTGGCGCCTACGAACAGCAGCCAGCGCCGGCGGCCACATGGGGGCATGCCATGGGGGCACCACGCATCTCCCAGCACTGGGCAGCCACAGGGACTGGAGCTCAGCACCATGGAGTAGCACCATGGGGTGGAGACACACCCCACTGCCCCGCTGTGCATCGCCCTGCTTGCAAAAAAAAGGGAAAAAGTTTTCCATAAAATAAAACCATAACACCTAGTCACCCCACTATGGAATGATGGATAGGGTCAAAAATTAGAGAAGAATTAGAGGGTAAAAAGCGGCTGTTGCTTCCTGGATGGAAATGGTCAACTTGAACCAAAGGTACCCCAAACACTGATAAACACCTGCTATGGGGGATGCAACAGAAAGAGGAGTAGTGCAGAAGCACTGCAGCCTCCTTCCATAAACTTTCTGCAGTGAGGACAAGATGGTGATGCTTGGAAGATCAAAGACCATACCATATCTGTCCACCAAGGGAGATAGATGGCAAGGATGACTACCCAATTAAGCACTTATGACTAGAATCACTCAAACTCCACCTAAAATGTAAAGAAATAGTATAAAAATAAGCTGGAAATATGGGGACTTGGGAGGAAGATTTCCACCAACACTGCTGGGACAGTTGATGGGCTGAACCTTCTTTCCCCACTCCCAAGGGATGTCTATTGGTTAAGAACCATATTCTACACATTATATGCTTCTTTTAGGACTAAAGCTTGTGCTCACTCTATAAGTATATTAGTAGATGCTTTTGTATTAGAGATTGTGTTTATGTTTGCTTTGTGGTGTTGGTACATTTCTTTAAATGTATTTTTGCAGATAAACACTGTCACTGACAACTGATGAACCTGATTTACCTGTCACAATTTGTATTAATCAAGAGTGTGTTATTCCATACACTGTCAAAGTTATTTCTGATAAAGTACTGACAGTTGCCAGCAGCGGATAACATGTTAGGAAGACTCAGTGAGGGGTCTCCTTTCTCTGTTTGCTCAGGGACCCCCAGAAAGGGCAATTGAATCCACCCTCCAATTTGTGAATCTGTTCCGTGAAGAGTCACCCCAATACAAGACACTGACAGACTGGATGTTAAAGGGTTTTGATTTCCCAGGGACACTGACAGACAAATAAATTACTAAGGGTTGAGAAAATCTTCCCTCTCAAAGGGTTGGGCCACACCCACCCCCATCCCCTTTCAAGTGACACCTACTCATTAAATTGTTCTTTTTCTCTTTTTACTACCTGATACAAAGCAAACATATCAAGAGTTCATTTTAAACACGAGAGTGTAGGTTCAGATATCATGAGGGTGAGATGCTAACAACGTAAGGCACTGAAAAATCCAACACTTATGATGGGTCTAATGTCGACTGGTTAAGGTATTCACTTGGGATGAGAAAGATCTAGGTTGCTCCATGAGCTACTTATACATGTTATCCAATGTCTGTCTCATGTAAAATGTATAGTCTTTGGAACACAGAACCAAATCCAGGTCTCTTTTCTCAAGTGAGATTCTGAACCACAAGGCTACTGAGTTATTGTTATGCTTGCACTCTTTCTGATCCTATAAATTTTAATGATTTTCTACACAGTGAAGTGACTTCAAAAAGAAGAGGAAAAAATATTCTTAACTGCAGGATTGCCTATAGCCCAGGTATCAAGCTGAGAGGCTTGGGCGTAATGTTGAACCTTCTCCTTACTCCTTATTATATCTGTCAGTATGTGTAAATGAGAACATATTTTAGGTAAGTAGGGGAATTTGTTTTTCTTCTAGTTGTGCTTCAGAAAGAGAAGAGCTGATGCATTTGGTGAGCTGCATGTAAATCACCGGACATTGAACAACCATGGAAACTAGTTGGAGAAATGATGAATTTTTTCATTCTTGTGCTTAGATGTTAGATGTTAGAACTCATGTGTTCCATGAGTTCTAAACTTTATCAAGATCATGATATGTGTTTATGCACAAAAACAGAATGTAAAATTATAAGCGGGCATAATCGTCAAAAATTGAGGCATATATTGAGTTTCATATTATGACTGACAGATTGAATTATATCTACAGATTACATGAGTCCATTATATCTGGTACACGTTAGGTGACAGTCTTAACCTCCTGAATGATTAGCTTACAGTTAAAGTTTCTTGAATTTTTTATTAAGAGAAAAATTGACCTGGCCTTTTTTTCAACCAATGGAGTTCTTGGTTTTTTGAATAGCCATACTGTTAACCAACAGGAGATGGACCTTAAGCTGAGTGCCTATAATTTTTCACTTTCAGCTATAGTGAGAATGAGTGCAAAATTCAAAATTTTATTCATGCAATTTTACTAAATTTCTTCTAATTTATGTGGACATGTGTGTATCTGTCCCTTTGAACTAGATATATGATCATATCTACTGTCTTAAAGAAATGTATAACTAAAAAGATACAAATTTCCCTTTAAACTAATCAGAGTATTTTTCAAATTCAAAATGACTGGAAAATAAAATATTAGTTGAATGGTTGCAAACACATACTGAAATCTTTAAGTCATGAAGTTCGATAGAATTACCTGGGCACAGGGATCTTCTAAGATTATAACTACAATTTCATTCTCCATATTCTAAAGTCTTATGAAGTTAAAACTCCATTTACTTGCCCCACTCTTATGTCTGTCCAATGACAATGTATTTTCATTTAATCTCCTCACCAGGACTTTTGTTTAATTACATGGGCAAAGAAGGAAATAAAGACAGAACCCACTGAAGAGAGAGAGGCTAAGTATGCCTGCTTTAGGATTCACTGACTACTTACTACAAAGTTTACACGAGGCCACTTTTTGTTGTCATTCATTAGGTCACAGAGCAGAGGAAATTAAATTTCTCAGACTGAAGGCTCTCAGTCCTGCGTTACTGATTACAACAGTGCAGCGGGCCCAGTGGAATATTGGGTAAATGTACAGCTTTTACATAATATCAGTGTGCTGCAAAAGTTGGCATTGAAAAAAATAAGGCCATTTTTTGCAGGTCAGTCTGAAACCCACAAATGGATAAGTGAACCCCTTGTACACTACGAAATCCTAGAATAATTCAGGTTGGAAGAGGCCGCGGGATATCACTCATCTAATCTTCTGCTCAAAACAAGATCTACTACAGGTTCAGATCAGGTTGCTCAGGGTTTTGTCTAGATGGGTCTTGAAAACCCTCAAGGATGGAGGTTTCTCTTGAAATCTGTGCTGCTGCTCGAAAAAATTGGTTTTTACTTATATCTAGTTTGATACTGGATCCTACCATACAATCATTGGCCATTTCAGCAAAAGCCAAACAAATAAATGCAAAAAAAAGTGATCTTACCTGTAATTAAGATTACAGGAAAGGGTCATAGAAAATTTGAGTTTGGGAAGGAGCTCAAAATGGAATCAGTTATGGGATCAGACCAGGTTTCTCAGGGCTTTGCCTAGTTGGGCCATTTTCTAAATCGGCAGGCGTTTGCTTTCAGTAAACATCACAGAATTCTAAAGAAAAATGACAGTAGTTCCTGAACTAACCCTTGTTCATTTTATCCTGGAAATTTATCCCTATGATACACTTTATGTTAAGAGGCTCAGTTCACGATTAAGTTGAAAAGGCAGAACATGTTATTCAGGTAATCACCAATTTTCATCTCTTCATTTGAATGTCTGCTTGCAGCTAATGTCCCTGATGTAATTTAAGTATCAGTTTTCATTTATTCTTCTGCAATTCTATTTGTTAAACAGAAGTGACAAGTGTTAGGTATAAAAGTAGTGGTAGTATAGTAGAGAATGAACTTATGGCAGGGAATAGATTTGCAGAAGCAGTAGCAGTGTTATTGGCACTTCTCGGTAAAGAGATCAGACTGTAGTAGTTGAAATGATAATTTGAAGCAGAATTTGAAAAATTCCTTGATCCCCATTTTACCATATCTTGGGTATGGCTATACCTTTAATTCATTTTCTCTTCCACAGAAAAAAAGCAACAACTCTGGAACCCACTCTGTCCTTGGGATTTTAGGACTGGAAGTCTGAGTTCTTTTCAAATATTTATGTTCCGTATGGAAGAACAGAATACTGCTATCATGTCAACCAGCAAGCTAACATCTATTTTCAGCAGACAGAATGCAAAACTCCCCTGTTGATTTCGCCCAAAGCCTTTTTCATTCTTTTGACTTTCAACCTGTAAAAGTTGATAACTAGAAAACAAGAGAGGAATTACAAACTTTTTTAACTACAAAAAAAAATCTGAAAATATTAAGATAAACAAGAATAAAATGTTTTCTGTTTGTCTTCTGTCTTAATATTTGTAATTTAAGATATTCAAGTATTTTGTAATTATTCCTGTGAGGTGCAATGTACAAGCTGTTTACATGAGATGAATGAAAGAATGAAAGTTATATGCTCCATTACACTCATAGTGTATTGCTTCTTAATTTATGTCTTGCTTTGGGCAATGCAGGAGATTATTTTGGCAATTTCTCTATGGCTGTTTCAAATTCTGTAGATTTATCTTCCAAGACTGCTTTTATTTCTGATCTGAAAAGCATTTGGCAGACAGGAATTTCACCATGCATTTGTCAGATAGATTTCTTATTTATCTTATTTTGCTTATGGCAACTTTCTGGTTTAAGAGAGGAGAGAAGCATAATGACCATGACTTTTTCTGATGGGACAGGAAAATGTAGGGCTTGAAGACAATGAATATAATTACATTTTTATGAGCAATGATATAAATATATTGTCAACTTTTTTTGTCTTAAGCAACATTCTCAAAATGAGAATAAATATTACTAAAATCAGCCTAAATAGATATTTCCCAGAGTATTCCTTCTGCCTAATCTAAACCCAGTACCATTGGAAAACATTAGTTAAATGAACCTTAATCACACTGGGCAAATATTTTTGTATACAAAGCTGTTTTCTCATCATGAGCCACTGTTGACATGTGAAAAGACATTTTGACAAGAAATAACATTCTGACACAGAACAGTGAGCTATTCTTAAGATTCACTTTCTGCATTTGAAGCAGAATATATAGTAAACCTCTAGCATTCATAGAAATAATTTTTGACCAGAGGAATTACTCTTTCCTAAGCCCACTGAAAAACCAGGTTGGAATAGAAAAGCACACTGCTCAATGCCGGGCATAACAATTCAATAGCTGCTTGTGCTGATTTTGGGTGGGACAGAGTTAAATTTCTTCATAGTAGTTTGTGGGGGGTTATTTTTTGGATTTGTGATGAAAATGGTGTTAATAACACACTGATGTTTTAAATTTTGCTGAATGACGCTTAACATCAAGGTATTTTTTGCTTCTCACACTGCCCTGGCAGCAAGAAGGCTGGAGGTGCACAAGAAGCTGGGAGGGGACACAGATGAGATAGCTGAACCCAGCTGACCAAAAGAATATTCCGTAACATATAGCATCACGCTCAATGTTAAAAGCTGCAGGAGAGAAGGAGGAAGGAGAAACATTTGGAGTTAGAGCATTTATCTTCCCAAGTCACTGTTATATGTGATGGAGGCCTTCTCTCCTGGAGATAGCTAAATGTCTGACTGCCAACGAGAATTAGAAAATGAACTCCTTTGTTTCCTTTGCTTTTGCTTTACCTTTTAAATTGTATTTGTCTCAACCCATGAGTTTTCTCACTTTTACTCTTATAATTCTCTTCCCCATACTGCTAAGAGCTTGTAAGCAAGAGGCTGTGTGGTGCTTAATAAGTGCTTTTTGGGGTTAAATCATGACTCGACTCTGTGACCATGAATACATGAAGAAGAAAGTAAATATTAGAAAGCCATGGTTACATTAAAAAGACCAGTCTTTCAATCTGACTACCATTCAAGTACAGCTGTGGCAGGCGAAAGACACAGACCCCCTTGTCTTGTGCAAGAGAATTGTTTCATTGTGATACAGCATTATTTTTATACTTTCTAATAGTTTATTTTGCCTAAATGTTTTTTCCTTCTTGATAGCTACAGCTTTAACAATAGGTTAGTTAAGGTCGAGTTCCAACCAATCATCTGAGGGTTAACTGTTCACACACTCTCTCCATCAGTCATATCCCTGGTCATGTAGTGTTCATGCATTGACCAAATTTGGCGTGTTTCTGTTTTGCTGTTCCTTGGTGAAGGCTGTTGTCCACATATGGGTTTTCCTTTTCCAGCTTCTCCATCAGGTATGGCCTGTCAATAACTACATGTGTTTTGTTAAGCTACCCTATCATATATTGCCACATACAGTTGTCTTTCAGAATAGTTTCCATAATCAAACACAATGGACACAGATCTTCAAGTTACAAACATGGTGTTTTGATACTGATCTTTTTGAGCTGACTTAAGATCTCCAAACAACATGACTAAGTTAAGACCTCAACTAAACCTGAATTAGTTTCTAGGAGAGCCTGTCGTGTTCCATCAGCCACTAAGACAATGACAAGTGTCTAAACCACGTATTTATTCATGTAATGTCAGATGGGATGAAACTGGTCCTTTTTTAAACTCCACAGCATTAATGAAGCTGAAATAGATGTAGCTGGTAAAATCTGATCAACTGTTTTAAAAACACAATTTTTTTAAAAAATACATCGTTTTTAGCAGTGATACACTGTATTTCTACTTTTGTAGCTGAGAATGCTTAAATTGTTGCTCATTTCAAAAACTTAAATACAACATTTATCTGGTTTTCCTTAATATTTCCCGAGCGTCTGTCCCCATGAGGAGCAAAGGAGAATTTTATGAAGAAGAAGCTTAGATGATGAATAACACTGGATTCAGAATAGAGAAATTGAGGAACTGTTTTTGCTGGAAGTTTTAAAACTAATTCATACAAACTCTAAAACATTTAGTATTGAATAATACTTTGAAGTTGGATTCACAGGTCCTTTGAACCATATATTTTTGCACTTCTCTCACTCTCTGTCTCCTGTGACATCTTTTTGTTAAGGTGCAGGTATGTGCGTATTCTCTCCCTACCTCAGGCAGCAATCTGCTCAACCTATCACATTGTGCTGTAGGGTGAGGCTGCCCAGTGTGTGGCTCTTAAGCTATATGTAGCTCATAAAGAGCTTGGTGTACTCCCATACTGGAAAAACTTCTGTGACTATAGCTGGAACTGTAGTTCATCATCAACTGTACTTGACTAGGGTCAGGAGGCAAGTATGAGAGACCAGAAATTTCAACATTCACAGGAGTTTCTGAATTGACGTGCTTCCCTGGTCCACCTATTACAGGAAACAAGGATTGGAGAGAAACTTTCATACTTTTTTGAAAGCACAAGTATTTTGAGAGTTTGTCCACGCTATAACAGTACAAAGCAGGGGTGATGTATTTAGGGGCTTTCAAGGTTGCAGGATCTGGTTTGGAATCTCAGAAAAGCTGGTCACTATTCAGCTACATAAAGTATCTACTGGCATTTCTAATAGCTATTAATAGCACCGTGAACATTACACCATTTATACAACTTACACTCTCACAGGAAATATTAACAGCTGGAAATTAACTATTTCAAAGGTTTTATGTGCATATCTAGATAGAAAGTGTAACATGTAATATGATCATACCTGGACTTTCTACCAGATGGAGGCAGACATGAAAAGAGTTTTTCAGGATTATAGAAATGTTTATGTTTATGTAAATATGAAAACATCTTGCATCTGGAATTGTGAACATGAATAAAATCAAGGACATTTTAAACAACTATTTGATAATAACAATTTTAATAATCCTGGAGTGTTTTACAAATTTGTTTCAAATATGTTAACTACTTTCACCATAACTCCTACTGGTATAAGAAGAAACCATGGATTGTTAGTTCTTTTATACAGTAGATTACTGACCAGAGTTCTTATAGTCATTTAGAGAAGCTTTGAAAACTTTTTACAGCTAATTTAATATCAAACCATAGTCAAACTGACTTAGATACTCTCTCCTCATAACATCTTTCAGTCATTCAGACTGGCTTACTGTTCCATACTTATCAGAATACACATACAAACTAGAACAGTTATAATACAAACCTAAAGAAATAGTTGCTAAAGTGCTCAGAAGTTGCAATGTTTCAAGTAAAGACTGATTCAAATGCTCATGCCAAATCAGAATAAAAGGTGCAATGGGGGAAAGTTTCTAAAATCATAGATGAATGTTTTGGCTACTATGCATTTTCTTGCAAATCTTCCTAGCACTAGATGTAAGGCTGTATATATAACAGAGACAGTCCATTTTTAAAGGTAAAACCCCAGAGAACTAGAAGCTATGAAGTTTCAAAATGCGTGTTGTCTGCATCAGTGTGCCTTCATGTTATACTACCCTGAGATAATGGAGATAGTTTTCGACATGACAGCAGTAAAGACACAAGCTATGTACACTTCCATGTGTAGACATAGCCTCATTATTCAAATTAATAATTAGGTCAATTTTTATCCCAATGCAAAAGAAATATGATGACATTATGAATTGTCTTGTGCTGTACATAGCTGGACACTCACACCTGTACCATATAATTGGAAGGACACATATATACATATATATGTATATGAATACCAAACAAATATTACTTAAAATAACTTTTTAATTATACTATTTTGGTATATCTTTTTCTAATGTTATGCATTTGAACTGATTAACTTGAAGACTTAGATTTAATTTTTCTAAAATTATTTTATTTCTTGCTGTAAGAAAATAAAGCGATGAGATGTCATTTTAAACAGCAGAGTTCTGCTTTTTCCTAGAACATTTAAATATAAAGTTATAATATGCTCAGATCACTCTGGAAAAAACATTGTTAGTTAAACTGAAAATGCCTCTGTGTCTCATAAGCAAGTAAGGCTTCTCATGCCTTTTTCTTCCAATAGTATTCCTCAAGGCAATTGTTATTTTGAATAAGATATAAACTCAGATGTCAAGAAAATGTAAGTTGAAGTTGGGATTATTTGATTTAATTTTTCATTACTCAAGTGCTCAAGGAGCATTTTTTATTTAAACTTTAATATATCGACTTTGTTTTTTTCCGATTTTAACTTTTTTCTGAAGGCAGAGAAATTGGATATCAGTTTTTTATTTTGGCTTAGAAGCTGCCTGATTTGCTAAGTGTTGAGTGTGGCATAAATTTAACACTCAACATTGCTCCTCAATAATAATTTAACTCTGAAAAGGCTATTTTGTGTTTGAATGTATTTCTAACACTGCTCTTATGCTTATAATGGAATATAAAATTTTGAAAGAACTCATAATTTAAACAATAGCTTTTTTTTTACATTAAGACAACCAGTTTATGAAATAAGTTTAATAATTTTATGAAATACAGTCTTGAAATTGTACTTTTAGGGATTGGCACACCTAACCTGATCTCATGCCAGTGTTAACTGAAATTGTACCAATGACACAAGTAGCTGATACAATTTTGAAAGAGAAAGTTATACATTTCATTTCCAGAACTTCATTATGGAAAAGTGTTTTATTGAAGTACCATAATATACCTGGCCCACGTAGAGGACCGTACAACAGAAGCAGAAAGAAATAGAGACAGCAAGAACCTGGAACTGGATGTGTACCAAGTGAGGTCTCATGAGAGCAGAGGGGAAGACTTGTTAGCTACACTTCTTTGTATACAGCCCAGAATTTTGAGCTGCTAATAGATGTTGCTGGCTCATGTCCAATATTTTCATCTACCAGTACCACAGATAAAAAATTTGAAGAATTTGCATCCCAATTGTAGTTTCCAGTGGTCAAAGACTAACAAAATTTCCAATCAAATTAACATGTACTCCTAACTTCTTTACTGACAGTGAGCTTGTGTAGTAGCATAAAAAAAAAAAAAAAAAAAAGTATTACATTTCCATCTGGCTAGAAGACTCTGATGAGCTTGGCCTTGGTTATTCACATTTTCATCCATTTCTTGGCCAGATTACAGAAATGTAATTTACCTGGGCAAGAAACCTGGATTGGTTAGGAAACTCCAACTAAATACAGAAGTACAGACCAGCATAAACATAACAAAGCTGTTTTGTACTTTCTATACTAGCTACCACAAAATTATGTTCAAGACATATTGTGTCTTTATTCCAAAGTATCTGAAATACCTCCAAAAGTTCCAAGTTAAAGATCAACAATTTAGCTCTTCTAACACAATAGACAATATCTTTTAAGAGGTAGATTTTTCTTAGAAACTTCTAGTCTATGGAATAAATTCTAGAAATAGGAGGTTATCACTGCCTATTAGTTAAGCATGACAGCTATCACATTTTTGTAAGACTTCAGGGTTACACTGCAAGCTCATTGAAGGGGTTTACATTAAAAATATACAAGGCCCAAAATTCTGCCCTCCAGATTTATTAAAAGGGCCTTTTAATACCTTGACAAAGTGTGTGGGAGGAGACACTACACATGTTTCTCAGGAGGTCAAATAACACACTTTTACTGGCAAACCTTAGAAAATAAGGGAATTTGGCAAAAGTTTAAAGAGCGACATTCAACCAAAATAAAGAATTTCACAAAGCATTGACTTAGCATGTTAACCCATAAAATTTAGCAAAATCCAACCCATCCAGCTCTAAGTTACCCAAATATCAAGAAAGGAGACTAGGAGAAGAAGAAGTAAAGCAAGAGAGAATTATAGCTACTACCTTGACTCCGATGCAATTCCAGTTTCCATGTGTCTAGACAGGTAGGCCACAACAACATGGAAGCCTCGTTGGTTTTATTTCCTCTGGCCCCCTCTGACCACTTTCCCCTAGGCAAGACTTCTGGCCCACTGGCCACTCTGGGACTGGATTTGGGCTCTGGGACAGGGTAAGAGGCCATGCTCCTGGTGTGCCAGTGACTGACAGCTTCTCTGGGACTGGACAAGGATGCTCCAAGGGGCTGGGATATGGAGCAGGGCACCATTCCACCTTTGTGAAATTTGACCTGTCCCTTCCTCCCCACACACACCCTTAAGTTGATCCAAGCAAATTATTAATATCATAATCCAGTGTCTCACAATATTGAGACATTTTATGGACTATCAGTAGTATTTTTCCTCAGGGCAGTATTTATATATTTGTAGTGGTAGAAAAATTTTCCACAAAACTATTGAAATGCCCTTATCTGTTGTTTTAGCCAACTAAAGCTTTGCAAAAACTTGATTTGAGTGAAATCTTTTGGCACCTTAAAGAAAAGTAATACTTTCAGTTTATACTTATGAGCTATTAATATTCTGCATTGTCTCTTTTTACCCAGATAATGATGCCTGAACAATCCAAATGACTGTAACAATGGTGTCCACAAATAGAGACCTTGCAGGTCTTGACTAGAGATGGCTAATTACAAAACAATGCATCTTTCAATTGCCTCTGACCTTGTCTACATAAACATAAATATTTTAAAGCAAAGATAAATTAAACTACATATCAAATCTTCTCAATATTATGCACACATTTTATTTTAGAAACATATACCCTAGGTAATAGTAAAATGGCAGTGTGATACTTGTTAATCATACTGCTCAGTGAAGAAATCATACTGCTTCTTGTAGAAGAAAAAGCTTGTCATAAACGTTAAACATTAGACAAAATAGATCTGAATTATTTTAAAGGAAGAGGTAGATTTGGTTTTATGATAAATTGAATACCAAAAATAGATACAAAGCATAAAGCATGGGTTTTGAAATGAACATCTAACTAGATCCTTATCTTCAGTTACTATTAGCACAGGCTGCTTTTTAGATCTCAGAACTGTTTTACTCATTTTTTGTTTTTCTTTTAATTGTGATGTGTCATGGAAGCTTCTAATCACTGGGGAAGTGTCTCTTCTTCAATATTAATAATGATTGAAGGTTTTGGCCATTTTGGTAAAGGGCATCTATAAAAGCAACTGGCAGCTTTTGTAACCTCACTGCCTTGAGAACAAAAGACATTTTTGAGAAGAGTGTTCTTGGGGGAATTAATTTTATCTTACTCCCTTGCTGTTAAAGAAAACAGAACACTTGTCCAGATTGAGGGGAAAATACTGACTCACAAATGTTTGCTGTTATAAACAGATTAATTGATTCTTTTTCACTATATTAGGATATTAGGAGTCTATAGGCATTAATTGCATTTGAAACAAAAATAATAACATATTTTAGACAGGGTTGGTTTTTCCTCTACTAATATATTTTTACTAATTTTTTTTAAATAATTAGTTTGCTGATGACATTATGACATTTCAGATGATTATTCCCAAGGACTAAAGGAAGGTTTCATAATATTTGTATTCTTTTAAACATTATGTCAACATATAGGGATCTCTCATCAGTGTTTAAGGCATCAGCATTCCTTGAATGCCTTGTTTCAGCTGTTAGAATCATGCCGATATATATATACACACATATATACATATATGCCTTTAACAGAAACAGTAGATTTATACAAGTTAGTTTTGGGATGATCCATGACTTCCTATTGCATGACTCCAGACCCATTTTGAACCCCTTTGTTGTTTATGACTTCTCTGGGGAAAACACCAGTTAGCATACTGTTCTGATGCTCTAGCAGTGTTCGCACAAGTTTGTCTTTACTCTTGAAGAGCAAACTGCCAAATTCATGGCTTTCGTTTATTATTTTTTGTGGTATCATAGTAACTAGATTGTTGATTTAATGTTCAAATCCAGACCCAACACTGCTCTGAAAAAATTAAAGCCTATCTTTTTTTAATTTTCGCTCTTCTTCTGCACCTAGTGACAGTTTAGATAATAACTATTTTAGTCTTGTATATTTTCATTCCCCTTTTAAATAACGTTTCAAAAGTAATCATGAAAGGATCTTTTTACTGTCAACTTATACAGGACAAAATTTCCACCCTGGAAAACTACAGTTAATAATAAATGATACTGTCGTGGAAGGCATTTATGGGCTAAAAAACTATTTGCAAGCACCCCATAAAACATGTCACTTTAGTCAGTTGACTTTGAACATATTGATTCAAATAGAGCTATTTTCTGTTACTGGATATTAAACAGATGCCAGATAGTTCAAGTCAAAATCGCGAAATTGCCCTAAATATCATATTTTTAGGTAAATCTTAAATAAGTAATATAGTATGCTTTCAATTATTTTGTCTAACATGGAGTAAGTTCACTTCAGGTATTTGCTCAAGACTTAGTAGAACCATGTGAACTTTCTTTCGAGCTGCATATTTGATTTAGAACTCATTCTAGGTCTAGTTTCCAGCTTGATTACATGTTCAGAACTCTACAAATCTGGTATCTTGGACTACAGTGGCAGCTCTCCAACCCCATGATTTATCAAGTCATATCCAAAGTCAAGGAAAGACTAACCTTCCAAGTATCTATTGGTCTATTAGCAACATGATTCCTTCTTCCAAAAGGCACACAAATACCTAAGTGTTAGGAATAAATTGCACAATGTTTTTACCTCTCTTTTAAACAAGGGAGACACTTATTTAAGGCAAAAGTTCCCTAAAAGAACTGAAGTCTCTCAGAGATTAAAGTCATTGTAACAATTACTGCTTCCGTCATCCCTTTTTTTACTTGTCAGCCAGCCACAGCTACAGCTTTTATTCTTACCTGTGAAAAATGCTTACAGTTTATTTACTCTCAAGCTCTTATCTTTGAAAATGGTCCATTGAAAAAAAGCCAGTGGATCCAACACTATCTTCAATTGAGTCCTTTATTCAAACAAAAATGTTCATCCTAATAGTAGGAAATTCAGGATTTTATAGTTATTCTGGGTGTTCTATGATTCTGGACACTTCCAGATGTGTTTTCTAATATTTTTTTCATTGCAATGATATACTGTGCTACATTTCCTTTTTTTCTAGATAACTATTAGAACTCTTGTAAGTCCAGCTCTGTACACTATGACTTTCACTTGGTGAAAAATATGAAAAAAAAAAAAGTATGAATTTTCCAAATGTCTGTGATCATTCCTGTTAGCAGATAGTTGAACAATTGAGACAGATTGTGCTGATTTTGTAGTATCTGCCTACAAGCAACCTCTGAATTCTTTTTGGTGTTTGTGATAACATGAGTCCTCACCTAGGATCCCTCATGCAGGTAATGATTGGAACTCTGATGATATTTTGGAAAATATCAAAGTGTATAGAACTGATCTTTTGCTAAGCAACTCCGTTGAGATCTAATACTTGTTCTTTAATTCCGAATGTTTATAGAGTTGAAAAACAAAGGTAGAATGACTCAGTCCTAGAAGGATGATTTTGTTTGTTAGCTCCCCATGAATTTGCCTTATATTTAGAAGTTTATGAAAGCAAGCATTGATAGGAAATATACCAACTTGAAATGAAGAGCCATTTTACTTCCGCTCTTCAGTACTGAGCACAGCATTTAAGAGTTCTTTATTGTAGAATTATGGGCACACAGGTTTGTAGATCTCATTTTTTCACTGTGTGTCTATGGGCTACAGTAAAATACACAAAAAAATAAACCAAATTTAAAGGAAATTTAAAGAATATGAGTCCAATACTTATACCTTCCCTGCACTGAGAATAAAAAGTAGATACAACAGTTACTTTCTTAAACTGATGATCTTGAGTTTCAGATGAAAAAAGTCAGTTAAAAAGTTTCAATTAGTATGCTGTGAGTGTAATTTGTAGGAGATCGAGAACTGAATAATATGTCAATCCAGTAAGATCAACAATATATACATTTTATACTATAGACTATCATGTCTTCTCTTTGAACCACGACACTCACATTCTACAGCTTTTACATGTGGGTTTCTGTTATTTTTTACTCTTTGGTACTATCTGTCTTTTATTCCTTCATATAGATATATCTTGCTCGAGTAAAAACCAATGAAGACATATGGTTTGGACATATGTCTATACACAGTACCAAAGTCTTCAGAAGGGCTAGGTTGTGAATTATATGATTTCTTACACATGGATCTGACCCATCTCTGAGGTAGGATAAATGAGGTTCCTGTTAATAAATCCCTTGGTGTGAATCAGAGTGAAACAAAGTTGAATGACCAGTATATATATGAGGTAGAGTTATTTTAAAACAATTTCACTTCAGTGTAAAGGAGGTATGTGGCTGGTTTAGTTCTATTATATAAAAGTATGAAATTATCAAAGAGAAAATCTATAAGGAAAAGAAAGAAAGAGAAGAAAAGGATAAGAGTAGAAAGTGGAGAGAAAATATATCACCACCTGTGGATTCACTGATGAGACTTTATTGTTGCAATTTCAATGTCCGTCATCAGAGTAATTGTTGCAGTCTTGATCTTTTGGGAGTGGGGGCCTGTGAAACAAACAGTTTGTCAGTTTATATACATTCAAGTTGGCATGGGAATGCTTAGATCCCTCACCAGGGAGGCAGTACTTCATGTATGATGTAACACCATGGGATACACAGTCTTTTGATGGAGAGTTCCTGAAAAGAGTCGAGAGGATTTTTGGGGTCCTTGGTGGTCTGTAGCCCCCTCTAGGGGTATGATTGCTGTCTGACACCACTTCTTGCAACTGCAATGTGTCTTATGATGGAAAGGGGAAAGTTAGCATCGAAGTCTTTTCCAAACTAACTTATTCTGTGATTCTGTGAAAAACCATTATACCACGTCCATAGAATCTTCTTTTTATCAGCCATTTCCCTTACTTGGTTGAAACAGCTTGTTTAAGACAGCACATTCCCAATTGTCCCAGATGCCATCAACCACAGAATAACCTAGATGGAAATCAGTTATTTTAAGAGTCACATGGGAGGAAAAATCATATATGGACAGATGTACATACGTATATGTATGTGTGTATATAACACTGAGTGCAATGTATTCAGCACACTTCAAATAGCTGAAAGACCTGAGGAAAATAATTTACTTACATATGGTCTTACAAGAGTAATAAAGATAGTAGAAAAACTAGTATACTGTCGGTTGCTGTTAGTTTGGAGCTACTTTGCTTTGTGCTGGCTGCCTCTGTCCCCCTTTGGTTTATTTTGGCAACAGTATATCAAGCAGATGTGGATGCCTCTTGGCTAGTTTTCCTTGGCATAATCTTGAGAATATAATAAGATACACAGTTCTGTACAAACTACTACTCTAGTTTCACACTACTCAGGGATTCTCTTATATGACCTGATATCAAACCTGACCTTGCTTTGACTTGGAGATTTGACTACAAACCTCTGAGGTCCCTTGCAACTCAAATTGTCTGATTCTGTGATGATACATGATTGGCATTCTAAAATTTGTTTTTAACATGACAGTTCTGTCAAGAAGACTTCATGGGTAACTGAATCTGCAACATTATGAGTTCATACCAAGGATGAAGACAATCTTGAACAAATATGGCCTAAAGCTAATTTTTTTCATTATTTTGCCAATGGGAAATTTTTCTTAAAACGGATGTTGTGGTTTAGCCCATGGCTAAGACAGATTTAACATTTTAGCATACATTCTTTTCATTACAATAGGTGTTGTGCTTTTTGCCATGACTGTCAGAATTTATCATCAGTTGAAGAGGTGTAACATAAAATTGTAAGAATCTATGTTAAGATTATTCTCCTAACCAAAGTCCATGGGGAATTTTATGAAAAATGTAGCATGAAAATACCACTTTTCCTTTGCAAGGTCATTTCTTTTTCCATGCTGGCCCTGGGATAAAATTTAGAATTACAAAACTGTTATTTTTAAACACTGTTTTTTAGTCTGGTAAGATTTTGTCCTAAGGGTATGAGAGTGGATTGTGGCGACATATGGTAGTAGGGGTTGCTATGGGAATTACTCATTGTTACTGAACTGTAGGATGATTACTCAAAACAAATTCCAGTGAACAGCTTTAATTCATGTGCCTCTTTTTCTTTGAGTTTAATAAGCCTTTTTTTTTTTAATACATGTGATAGAACTAAAAAATCAGAAAAGTACTTTGAAGATAAAAAATGTATCTGTTCTGATTCCTTTTTTGTTCACTTACCTTTCATTTGTGCAATATGAATTCAGAATTAAAGTAACAAAGGCAGGAAATGTGTCTAATGTGTATGGTGTTGATAAATGACAACATTACAACTTCAATGAGCTTTGACAACTTGGAGAAGTGTGATCAGCAACCAAAGATACGAAAATACTTTAGGCTCTGAAGCATCCTACAAGAAAGTACTCTTTTCAGGATAATGCATACTTCTAACCAGTACACTGGTTAGAATGATGACACTGGAGGCACTGTTGTTTAAAGCAGTTCACAGTTAATACAATAGAATTAAAATTATTTTTATTTCCAAATAGGTAAATCATGTACTCCTTTTGAAAAATTTGCTTCTCTCAAGTGTAAAATTTCATTTTTTTCTGACAGACAACTGGTGGCAGGGGAGGGGAAGGGAACTTCAAAAAGGTTGTTTCAATTTTAATCATAATTTGCCCATTATATTCGTGAAAATTTATGTATGGCACTAATATGTATAATTTGTATCATGCATCTGACTCAGATATTTGTGAAAAAAAGTGATACACACAAACTCCTGTTTCCAGCAGCTTGAGAAAAAAAAAAATTTGCTCTATGAATTGCATTGCATTAATTATCATAATGTAGACTGTGGAGACCTTCTCTTGGGTTATTATTCCATTACCTTCCTAAATGTAGAGTTCTAAAATGGTGTAAATGAGCCAAAGGATACAAACTTTGTATTCTCATACGAATTTAGAGGGCTCTTTGGAATGCCATTTCTCCTGTGTGCATAACCAATTTTAAAATTTGATTAAGTAGATTGTTGTAGCTATAGAATTGACACTGATAGCATAAAGAGGAAGGAAGTGAAATGATTATGGAAGTTTACAATCAATAAATAATGAATAGTAATTATTTATTGGACAGTAAGTCAATGAAAGAATATTGTGCCCATTTTCATGATGTCACAAACACAATAGATAACTAGGCATAATCAATACAAAGCTAATTTCTAGACACAGTAAGAAATGATTGACTTTATGAATATTTATATGTTCAATACATCAAAACGGTATGAACTCTTTCTCAGCAAGTTAAAATTTTGTAAATTGCTCATGCTTATTCTTATTTCAGTCATAATCCCTGCATGATAAAATCAAATATAAACATTTCAAAAAGAAATTCTACAGTGTTTTGTACTTTTTTTTTCAATTCCTAGGCAAGTAACAAAAAATATAATGTGCTATTAATAAAGATTCAGCTTCCAGTTAAACCTAGGCTTTTGCTTCGATACACATATTCTTCTGTGAAGTTTCTATCAATATAAAAGTTTGAAGCATTCCTTTAATCAAGCATTTAACAATTATTTTGGAAAACTTTTTATTAACCAGTAGGTAACTGTGTGGATTTCAGTAAAAAAGAAATAAGATGTTCACATAAAAAGTGATGAGAAAGCATGCTAAATAATCTTTTAAAGTAGTCAGCAATGATGCTGTAAATTACCTTGTCTTTTTTTCCCCATCACATTAAGAGGGACATGAAAATTCAAATAGGACTTGTTATTTTTAAAAAATGCAGTGAGGAGACATATTTCCTCTCATTTTCCTCTTTTTTTTTTTTTATTAAGAGATATATAGAATATGTTACACAGCAAGAAATGCAATTTACATAGCAATATATGATTGAAAATCCCTATACTATTCTGATCCTGCTGTTTTATATTGATATCACTGTGTATATATAACCAGACTGCCAAAAGTCTGATTTTTTTAAATATTCTTTGGATTTGATCAAGTCAATACATTTTCCAGCTGTGAAATGGAAAAGACAATGTGGTATGGTGTTCCTGCATTATTACATATCTTCTGATGATTGGACACAGAATTCAATCTCACTTCTGTAAGTATGAAGTATGACCTGATGATACTAATTCATAACTTTTGTCCAAAGAAGTTCAATGGGTAATTTCGCCTTTTCTTTTTTTAATGATCGATATTTGCTGCTGAATAGAGGAAGTGTGTGTGTGATTATACATTTAACTTTGCGAGCTAAAAGAATTCATGTGTCTGATCCACAAAAGAAGAGAAAGGTCAGTGAGATGGATTGCCAGACCATGCTTTGCCTTAATATGATTGAGAAAATAGAGTGCACTATTTCAAACTGGTTAGAGACATAATATGATTTGTATACCATGCTTATATCACTCTTTCAAATTATTTGAATGTGTTAGGCAGTAGGTCATACCTAAATTGTAATGACTCACTTTGCATTAACATCTATCTAGCTTGCTAGCTAGGAGTCATCACTATTATATTTCAAGGGCTCTAAAATAGAGTGATTAAGAGAAGAACATTTTTATGTGCAAGCAGTGATGTAGCTCTGCAATAAAAAGAGTAGAATGAGAATTATCCATAACACATTTTCCACTTGCCACAAGTAAAAGCTCCAATCCATCAATGACTCATTGCAGATATGCACTCGTGACAGAATCTTACTTGCAGCAACAGGAACTCACCTGACTGTGGTGTCTTCAGAAATTGGTATCAAAGGGAATATTCCTCCTTTTCAAAGTGGTATAACTAAATTTTATTCATATTTTGGTTTTGGTTGTTAATTTACCTGAATAATTCTACAGTGATGTCTGGCTATTGCTGGGACTGATTGACCCCTCTAATGTATGCTAAAAACACACCTCTTTACATGTGCCAGATGTACAGCACATTATCATGGTGTGATTTCATCAGGACAGTACAAAACAAATAAAGTATTTTGTATCCTTAAAGCAGATGTGAATTGCTGCTCCTGTCCCTCCTTATTGAGATAGACACATGAAGAGAGGATATAATTTCCATCTAATAACTGAGCCATTCTAGACATTTCTTACCCTTTCACTCTATCACAAGTTGAAATTGTAATCTGGATCTTCATTCTTATTTCTATTAAAACATTAATGACAATTAATTATAAATACCGACTTTTTTTCCCCAGAGATAAGTGTATAGTCCTTATATTAGTAGTTTAGGTCCAATGTTGTCCCTCTGAGCACCATACCTCACAACAGAGGCAGTAATGAACAGAAATACGAAGAAAGGAAGCAGAGAGCAACAATGGAGGGAATTAATTGTAACTTGTTGTTTCACTAGTGAAGGTATTAATGTAGTTTTATTGTAAATCGCTAAGGCATTTTAAACACAACTTGATCTTAGTCAGTGGTATGTACAGCAAAACAAGGTATGAGGTGATGGACTCAGATGTAGGACTTCTAGGGATTTTGTTTGTTAGATCACACAGCTTTATTCATCCTCTTGTCTACTCCCTATGTTCCCAAACAACTAAAACAGTGTGATATTTTTAAAGGATGGAGTAATACATGCAGTTTTAGATTTACAAGAATTCATTTTAAATTAAAAAAAAATTCCCTCTTCTCTACATAAAACCCAAAGTGTCAAATACATAGACAAAAGTTTGCCTTTGAGTTTCCACTGAATGATACTTAATCACTCATATAAGAAAGTGAAGGAGCATATTTCAGCTGTAGAGGGTTCTTCTGAAAGTACAAGTCCATTGCACACAAGACATTACTATTCCTTACAATGCTGCTGCTGCTAAATTTTACTGCTTAATTCCACAATTACTCATGACATCACAGAAAAAATAAACAAGGGAGATTGCACTTAATAATATTTTTGTTTTCTTGACAATTTCTGAGGGCTTAAATTTCAGGAAACATATTTCTAAAAGCAGTGTACAGTGCAAGTTTCAAGATATTTCCAGATCCTGAAAAGCTTATTTGAGGAATTTCTTAGATAAACTAATCACAGCTGTACACTTGAAAAACATTGTTTAAAATATATAGTACTGGAACAGTACAGCCTGCTTGAGACTTCTCTCACAACACCTACTTGATATAACTTTATTTATGTCTTTAGTATTAAGTTTAACTTTAGGATTATGTTTTTACCCCCAAAAAATGAGAAAATAGACACTTGCCTTCTTTCGTAAAGATAATGAGTTATGAATACAAATTCTTGTAAGCATCTTGTACAGTTAATATTTTCAGGATTCATATAGTTGAAGATTATGAAAAAGGAACACATTGTACTTGTGAGGTCAAGAATCTGTTTATGTGCTTAATTTTCACAGTCAAGTAGTCCTAATAATCTAAATACAAAGAACTTTCAATAACAAAATGGTGGAAATTTTTATTCAAGAAAACTCTTTCATACTTATTCCTCTTTCTTCTTTTTCTCGTATTTATTCCTCCAGACGTCATGCTTCCCTGGAATTAGAATGCCCTTCTTGGTCCTAAAGTTGACAATTGCATTCTTCACAATGGGGGCTAAAGGGACTTATGGCGAATTTTAAGCTTTTATCTTCATCAGAAGGGGCACAGTGTTAATGTGTTCTTCCTCCTTTCTCAATTTTTTTTTTTTCAAGAAAACAGACACTGATAGCAAGACATATGGGGTAGGAGTGTGATTTTACCTGGGATAGAGTGAATTTTCTTCCTAATAGCTGATACAAGGCTATTTTGCATTCAGTATGAGAATAATGTTGGTAACAAAATATGTTTTGGTTATATCTAAATAGTGCTTGCTCTAAACCAAGGACTTTTGAGTTTCCCATGCTCTGCCCCTGAAGGGGTGTGAAAGAAACTGAGAGGGAGCATAGCCAGGACACCTGAGCCTAACTGGCCAAGGGGCTGTTCCATATAATAGAACATCATGCTAAGCATAAAAACAGGGGGGATAGTTAGCTATAAGGGGCTAGCCATTGCTCAGGGATGGGATGGGCATCAATCAGTGCATGGTGAGCAAATGTATTGTGCATCACTTGTCTTTCTTGAGGTTTATTCCTCTCTCAGTTATCTCCCTTTTTTTATTATTATAACAACAATTATATATTACTGTTATAACAACAATTATTATTGTTGTTGTTATTATTATTACTACTGTTATTATTACTATTATTATTACTTTAAATTTATTTTAACTATTAAACTGTTCTTATATCATCCCTCTGTGTATCAAAGTGGGAATGAGCAATTGACAGGTACTTCGTGGCCGGCTGGGGTTAAACCACAAAAAGAGGGAAAAAGAGGGAATTTTTAAACTGTCAGTGTTAATTCTTTCCATTAATCAGTCATAGTAAGACATAAAACCGTAGTAATAGAATAGTTTGTGTTGAAAAGGAACTTTAAAGGTTATTTAGTTCAACCTCCACTGCAATAAGCAGGACATTTTCAACTCAATCAGGTTGCTTAGAGCTGCATCAAACCTGGCCTTGAAGGGGGTGGGGTATCTACTGCCTCTCTGGGCAACCTGTTCTAGAGTTTCTTCCTTATATCTGGTCTAAATCTACCCTCTTTTAGTTTAAAAACATTACCTCTTCTCCTGTCACAATGGGCCCTTGTAAAAGCCCCCAGTAAGTATTGAAAGGCTACAATAAGGTCTCCATGAAGCCTTCTCTTCTACAGGCTGAACAATCCTGACTTCTCAGGCTTTCTTCATAGGAAAATAAATACTGCTAGGTCTGGGTCTTATTACTGTTTACCTCTGTCAGAACGTCTAGTTATTTTGCAACAGTTTCCAAGCACACAGAGTTTCCTTTTGATACCGGCTCAAGCCTGTTGTTGAAGTCAACTGTTCTCTTTAGCAGTTTCTTCTGTTAAAAAATTTCCTCAACACTGTTTCAGTTCTGCTAGCAATGTCAAGCATCAGCCTACCACACTGCAGACTCTGAGAATAGAAAGAGCATTTGATCATTTAATGATCATGTGATTTTTGCACAGAATATATTCATTCATGTTACGCAGCACTTAACATCAGTGGACTTTTCAGTTTTATTAGTAACCTAACTAAAGCGCACAGTTTTATTAATAATAGAAAATATCTAATAATTAATCCCCTATACAAAAGCAATTATTTTCTCTAGCAATGAAATTAATTTATTCCTGATATCGGTTTCTTAAGAATCACTTAGAAAAGTCTAAATGTATTCTTTAAAATAATTTGTTTCAAAAGAGTTCACAGAATCACAGAACAAACTAAGCTGGAAAAGACCTTTGAGATCATAAAGTCCAGCCTATGACTTGGCACCACCTCATTAATTAAACTATGGCAGTAAGGGCCACATCCACACTTCCAGGGATGGTGACTCCACCACCTCCCTGGGCAGCCCATTCCAATGGACAATCACTCTTTCTGTGAAGACTTTTTTCTTAATGTCTAACCTAAGCTTTTCCTGGTGCAGCTTGAGACTGTGTCCTCTCGTTCTGTCACTGGTTGCCTGGGAGAAGACACTGACCCCCACCTGGCTACAACCTCCTTTCAGGTAGTTGTAGAGGGTGATAAGGTCTTCCCTGAGCCTCCCCTTCTACAGGCTAAACAACCCCAGCTCTCTCAGCCACATTTCGCAGTGCTTGTGTTCTAGACCCCTCACCAGCCTTGTTGCCTTTCTTTGGATACATTCGAGCATCTCAACATCTTTCCTAAATTGAGGGGCCCAGAACTGGACACAGCACTAAAGGTGTGGCCTAACCAGTGCCAAGTACAGGGGAAGAATGACTTCCCTAGTCCTGCTGGCCACACTATTCCTGATCCAGGCCAGGATGCCATTGGTCTTCTTGGCCACTTGGGCACACTGCTGGCTCATGTTCGGTTTCCTGTCAATCAGTACCTCCAGGTCCCTTTCTGCCTGGCTGATCTCCAGCCACTCTGTCCCCAGCCTGTAGTGCTGCAGGGGGTTGTTGTGGCCAAATTGTAGGACCCAGCCCTTGGACTTGTTAAAACTCATGTTGTTGGATTCAGCCCATCTATCCAGCCTGTCCAGGTCCCTCTGCAGAAATCTCCTACCCTTTAACAGATCGACACTTGCTCCCATCATCTACAAAGTCATCCCAAGTCATCTGCAAACTTGCTAATGGTGTACTCAATCCACTCATTACCAATCTCCAGACTATCGATAAAGATATTAAACAGGAGATTTCTCAATGAGGATAAACTTACATAACAGGTAGAGAAAAGTACACAAAATAATATAAAACTCTAATTAGTAGTGAACAATGCCAGAGTCTGAGTGACTGTGAGGTTGTTCTCTAAAGAGAGAAAACCACTGGAATGGCTGATTGTCTTTGTAACTGTGAACTAGTCATGTCAATATGCTTATACAATTATGACAAAATTTAGAAGAGGGTGAAAGGGACCAGAGACTCACTTCTGAAGTAGCATATATTAAAAAAAATTGGTATAATGACAGCTAAAGTGAGCAATATTGCAAATGTAGATAGCTGATATACAAAGAAAAAAATCTATGCAATTAAAATAATTGGCAATTGCTTCTCAATCTTGTGAGGATAAATGAACAATCTGACAGAACAGGAGTCACTCTGGGAAACAAGTTGTTTCTGAAACGACTTGTTTTATTCTGAGATTTTTATACTTTTGTTCTCCATAACCTCCTGATATAGACTTACCATCTTGGATGTTTATAAATCTATGCTTCTCAGAGATGCAAATGGAGATTGTGCTGTTGATGTGAAGTGGTATGGAAATTATATTTTCAATACAATGTAATTTATGGTTTATATTTCAAATTTATTTGTTTGTGAAAAAAAAATTGTTTTTACTTTTCCTACAAAGTACAAATTCTGGGTCAAAACCTTTTTTTTCCTGTTGCTATAAATAGTTCATATTCTTCCATAACTTTATGGTATTTTATACTTGGACATAAAAAAACTTAAATTAAAAATTTCATAGCTATTTGTTCTATTTGCACCGTTTTCAGAAGAGAATTATTTAAACAAAGCGAAAACTATGGGGTTTTTTCCTAATCTTTGATGAAATACTTTATTATTTTCAGTAACGTTCAGAATTCTGTGTGTTGATGTGTGCTAGTATTTGTAGTAACAATGAAAATGGAAATTTAATGCAAAGAAGGAGAAATGCAGTTGCACAATTGTTGACAAATAGAAATTATATAACATCTAAAAGTCAATGTGTAACATTGATCTTTGGAGTATGCATCATAATTCAAATGTGAATTTTAAACAGATAACACCAGTCATCATCTGACTGAAATGATATCTCTCTTTGTTGTAACAACAAATTTTTCAGCATTTAATTTTTTTTTTCTTTTTACCTAAGCTGTTTTCAGGTTAAGCACCATATTACCAAGGAATGATTCAGGAAGACCTAAGAAATTTAAAGCTATTCTTAAAAATAGAACTACATTCTTAGATATTTTCACAGCAGAATTTCATAAATTCTTTCTTTTATTACTATGTGATTTCAAAAAATATCAAACAAAACAGTTGACAACCAAATAACAAGAAATTGTATGCAACATAATTTTATAAAATATGGAATTCCACAAAGGATTTAAATGTTTACAATACATAATGCTGTGTTATTATTGTTCGGATATTTATATTACTATTATTGCAAACTTTGTTTAATTTGTAACTAATAACATTAAATATAGGGAAGGAAATATATGGATGCATGCTCTTTATCAGGGATTTCTCAACAGGCTGTCTCAGTGAAATATTCAGTGAATATTCATTAAAGACACTTAGATTCTCCATTACTCTTTTTATATTGGGCATGTTTTTAGCTGACTTGTAAATTAGAAGAGGAAATGTTCTAATTTTCTATTGAAAGATATTGTTGACAAATAGACTTAATACTTTTGATGTCCAGCATTTTTTATGGTGAAGTTTTAGTTCCATTTATGCTAAGTCTCCTGTTCTGACTGTTTTATGGAGGACATGGAATTTGGTATGTGGCTCCCTCCCATACGTAAATTTTCACATAACTGTCCACATATGAAAGAGTTTCCAAGAATTATGATGAATAATGAGGGTACTTTGCTGTTACTAAGGTAACTGGGGAATATTAGAACATTAAAGTTTTACACAACATCTTTGCATCTGTGACACAGAGAGAACATAGTGTTTTTAGAAACTTGTAGAATTGATTCATATCAGAAATTTAGACAGAAAACCTGCCACTCCCTGTAGTGTTTTGTGAATTTCCTTCATATCTGATTCACAGTTCTTTTTTTTTTATTTCAGAAAAAACAGTAATGAGAAGCTAAGAAACCTGTGTGATCAGAGACTAACCAGACCACTGGTGAATATACGGTCATTTAAGCTCTTTTCCATATGACACAGTTATTCAATTTAACCGGAAATTATCTTTCATCTAATATTCTCCCTAAGTATAAAAGTTTCATTAAAATTCATCTAGATGTGAAACTAAAAGTAAACAATTTACATATTAAATCCACATTTTTATTATACATTTTAGATTGCTTTCAAAGCATCCTTCATAGATTAGCAGATTTAATTACTACTGATGATACTGGTAAATGTTTTTGGAGACAGTGGAAAATGACAACCTTAAGCTGTATTTTGGGATGCCTGCTACCAGTGTTCGAGGTAATTACTCTGCCTTAATTCCTAGACTGTGTCGTGTAATTCAGTTTACACAGCTGCTGAGGTTCTTATGAGGTGATTCTTATGAGATAGTTCAAATAACAGACCAGTCTCATCTTTAATGCAATTCGGCCTACAACACTAGAACTCATATAAAATATGTCAAACACTAAATCAAAATAATTATATAACTACTATCTAATGGATGGAAATTTTCCCTTATGCTGAAAAACATCTTAAAGCATATACAACTACAATTACACTTATTGCATGTATAAGAAATCATTCATTAACAAACCACATTGAAAAAACACAGTCGCGTAAATATGTTGTTATTGTCTGTTAGTTATCACATATGTATCATAATAAGGACCAGCCTCTGCAAGTGGAAACAAACAATAAGGAAGACGATAGTTTATCTAACTCAGAGGTGTCACCAATTTAAAGTTGACCTACGCTCTACAAAAGATAGGTTATTGTATTAAGAGACTCTCTTCTGAGAAGAACAGAAAGACTAACATGCAAACTGGAACCACTTCTTAGGAAAACCTGTTGTCTTCCTAGAACCCAGGACAAGGATGGGAAGAGAAAGCTTCCTAGTCTGGTAGGGCCATCGATTATTATCCATTATTGTTTTTTCATGTAGGCAGTGATAAAATTGCAACAAGAAGTCTGAGGGCAATCAAGAGAAGCTTCAGGGCCTTGAAATGACTGATTAAGGCATCAGGAGCACAAGCAGTGTTCTCTTCCATCCTTCCAGTTGGAGGCAATGATGAGGGAAGAAACAAGAAGATCCAGGAGAATTCTGTTTTTCGGTCATGGGTCTGTATACATGACACCAGGACTGTTGGCAACAAACAGGATGCACCTGCCTCAAAGAGGGGAAAAGAGTCTTTGCCCAGGACTTAGCAGGACTCATTGAGAGGGAAGGGGATAAAACCAGGCTTCATGGAGATAAATCTGGGACAGCACATCAATGTTTGAGGGACGTTTCCTAGAAAGGTCCTTTGCTTTTCCATCTTAAAGGAGGTAGGGGATGTAGATTCACATAGCAGCAAAAATGCAAGACTACTGATGTGTGAGAAACTATGGAAGAGCCTGAGAATGGTCACATAGGAATTTGGTCTTTTCCCCCCAGCAAGGTGTCGAGGTCAAAAGCCCCACTGAAGTACATCTACATGAATGCACACAGCATGAATAACAGACATGAGGAGCTGGAAGAGACTCAGCAGCAGAAAAACTATGAACTGCAATCATGGAATCATGGTGGAATGACTCAAATAAGTGGTGTGCTGTAATGCATAGCTGTAAAATTTTCAGAAGTTATAGGCAAAGAAGGAGAGGTAGTGAGGTAGCCCTGTATGTTCAGGAGTGTTTTTATTGTCTGGAGCTTAATGATGTTGATGACAGGGTTGATTTTTTATGAGTAAGAGTCAAAGAGAAGGCCAACAAGGCAATCCAACAACCAAACAACCAAACAATCAGAATGAAGAGGCAGATAAATACTCTATAAGCAGCTGGAAGAAATCTTGTGATCACTAGCCCTTGTTCTCATGGAGGACTCAGCTTGCCAGATGTCTTCTGGAAATACAACACAGTAGAGAAGAAACCCCTAGAAGGTTCTTGGTGTGTGTGTAAGACAACTTCCTGAAACAACTGAGGGTCAGCACAACTGCCACCTTGGAATTCCAGAGGGGCAGACTTTGGACTATTTAGGAAACTGTTTAACAGAATCCCTTGGGAAGCAGTCCCAAAGGGCAAAGGAGTCCAGGAAGGCTGGATGTTCTTCAAGAAGAAAATAAAGGTACAGGTGCAGACTGTCCTTATGTGCCCTAAGATGAACTGTTGACCAGCTTGGATGAAAATAGAGCTTTGTCTTGATCTCAGGGGAAAAAACAAAGTGTATCACATTTGGACAAAGGGTCAAGGCAACTCAGGAGGACTGCAAGGATGTTGTGAAGTTGCATAGGAACAAAATTAGAAGCACCAAAGCACAAATAGATCTTAGTCTGGCTACTGCTGAAGATGAAAAAATAATTCTATAAATACATCAGCAACGATAGCAGGGCTGAGGAAAATCTCCATGCTTTATGGAATGGAGGGAAACATAACGAAAAAGGATAAGGAAAAGGTTGAAGTATTTAATGCCTTGTTTGCCTCACTCTTTAATAGTAAGTCCAGTTATTCTCCAGGTGCCAGCCCACTGAGCTGTAACACAGAGATGGGTAGCATAATGAAGCCCCGACAATCCAAGGGAAAATGCTAAATGACTTGATATACCTCCTAGTCACTTTGGGCCACTCACTACAATAAAGACATTTAAATCCTGGCATGTGTCTGGAGAAGGACAATGGAGATGCTAAAGGGTCTGGAGCACAAGTCTTGTGAAAGGCAGTTGCAGAAGTTATGGATGTTTAACCTGGAGAAAAGGAGACTCAGGGGGTACCTTCTTACTGTCTACAACTAACTGAAAGGAGGCTGCAGGAAGGTGGGAGTCAGTGAATTCTTCCAGGTAACAAGTGATAGGACTGGCTCAAATTGCACCAAAAGGGTGTCAAGTATTGGGAGAGGTGGCTGAGAAGTGGCTGAGAAGTGGCTGAGTCACCACTTTTAAATTCCATGGAGGAATTTAAAAGATATGAAGATGTGATAATTAAGGACATGATTTAGTGATAGACTTGGCAGTGATAGGTTTACAGTTAGAATGTATGACTTTAAAGGCCTTTCTTAAAATAAATAATTCTATGGTTTTATGATTACATTGTAATCTTTGGTAATTTTAAGAAGATTTAATTTGTTGCCATTCATTTATTTTTCCTTCTGTTTTGGGCAAATCAAACAATATTGTATTACTCCAAAATTAGTTTGTAGTATTTTTAATAGCTCCATACCATTACAGTCATCACAGACCACTAGTTTGATTTTAACAGCAATAGATTAATTTTACTGAGAGCACTATTATTGATAACTGGTTCAAATCAATAGGTCTAGAAATTCTTTTATTTCAAATGGCATAAAGAATGACATGAATTGGTAAGCAATATTTGGTTCAATTAAACAGTGAATACCATTGTTAGAGAGGGTTTTCTAGACTTTGTGTTGGAAGAAAAACAAGAGAAATTAAAAGATCCTTGATCAAGAAACAGATTTCAGCAGCGCTTAAAGAGACTTCTGCCTGTTTCTTGATTCTTGGGAGCCAAATTAATTGGATTCCCTAGAATATAATTTTTTCCCTAGCATATTTTTTTTCAT
>WEIV01005799.1:28725-59106 GCA_013390005.1 Calyptomena viridis | reverse complement strand
TATATATATATTTATAATCTAATTGTCTTTATAAATGCTTCACAATTGAGTGTTTTCATGAGAAAAAACACACCTACAACTTCTAGTTTTAAAGGTTCACTTGGGAGATTTTCCTCTTAAAATGAAAGCAAGTGGTGATTTTGATGGATAAAGTTCTGCAGTGGCTTCTCTCCAGGAGCTTTTTTTCCTGTAAGTATCCAACTTAAATTAAGGAACTTGGCTGCACTACATTAACAGGTCCTTGGAAACACTGACAGGATAGAATAAAATATGTATTTAATGGAATCTCTAAGTCCATTTTGGGTATGTTCAGGTGTTGCCACCTCTCAAAACTTGGCTGCAAACATGAAAAGTTCAAGCTTTTTAAAGCCCCAACTCTTGTTTAATACAAGTACTTTTTTTTTTAATTTTGTAAACTTTAATTTTAGATTAATAACATGACTCTGAATAATGGCTTGGTTGAATCATCTTTTACTTGCAAGAATCAGCATCTGTATGACTGGAGTTTGGATTTAGTTCTGCCCATTCCCAATGGACATTTCAGCCCAGACAACCTCAATAATCCCAGAAAACATTTTGCAGCTGCTCCATTGTCACCTCTGGACATTTTTTGCTTGTACCTTCATTTCTAGAAGAAAGGGAAGGACTTATTATATCTATTTATGTTGATTTCCTTTACTGACTTGAAGGATTTTAGTTAATGCTGCCAGCTCAGCAGGATGGAAAACTCATCTGGTTTTACTGAGTAACCTCATTGAACCTCAGCAGAAGCACCAACAACTACAATAAAATGCTCTCACATGTGGACTTTTTGCCCTAAAATTCCTAAACTAATCCAAAAGGAAGATTATCCTTTCGTTCAACAAGTTGCAGTGGGGAAGATAAGCAATCATGCAAGAAGATTAGAAAGACTTCAAAATATCCTCATAAAATAAACTATTAAGGCTTTGATGTTTCCTTATCTTCCAGGGAAAGATTCCCCAAATGTTACAGGATATAAACAATTGCACTTCTGAACTTTTTTAGTGCCTGTGGACACTTTTTTAGCCTTTAATAACTGAGCCAGTGTAAAATACAGGCCAGGTTTTAAGGAAGCACAAACTTGAAATGTCAATGTAAAAATGTCAATATTAAACAATTTGTCTCAGAGAGTTTAGCAGAAATAAGAGGGATTTTCGACAGGACAAGGGAGAATGTTTTTAAACTGACAGAGAGTTGGTTTAGATTAAATATCAGGAAGAAATAAACAGCCAAAATACAAGTAAAAGGTTCTTTGACCAACAAAACCATATCCCATGTAAGGATGTCATGATATAATCTGTGTATACCTGCACTTATGGAATCTAAATTATTCCTTGTAACTTAATGTAAAGGATTAATTGAGTTTGGAAATATTTTTATTGATAAATATAGGAAAGGGGGATAAAAATAAATATATAATTTGATAATGTCATTTAACACATACAAAAAATATAAATTAAATAGATTTATGTGAACTCTGCAATATTTCCAAGGCTGTTTGGCCAAAAATTTGCTCAAAACTAATGAGCCAGAACTCAAAATTCAGTGTGATGAAGCTCAAAGGCAGGTCCTCAAAATATGAATAAGATCAAAAGAAGGGTTTAGGTTTATTAAAAAGAGCTGCTGAAATGCAATGGAATAACTGCAAATAACCATGTTGGCAGTGCACTGCATTTGGGGGAGATTTCATATGGTTAATGGTAATTACAAAATATGGGACAAATTAACTCAAAGCAAGTGAAAATATATATGACAGATGAGAGCAAATATTACAGCACTGCTTGCAACTCCTCTAAGTCTTTCAATGACAAGAATTTTAAAATTAGTCACAAATTAATTCTTTAAAAAAAAAAAAAAGTGAGATAAAAGGAGGTTTTGGAAGATGAAGCCACTGTAGTTTCAAAGGAACCATCCAGTTTGATGTCCCCTGGCATTAGAGATCTGATCAATCTTCATGGCTTTTGGCAAAATTAAGAATTTTTAAAAGCCCAAACAATCAATCCAGTCAAAAAAAAAATAATATTTGTGCTTTCCATTCCTTCCCTGTGCCCCTCATCCATTGTCACAGCAGGCAGGAGTTGGGAAGAGCTGTGGGAAGACCCATCACCACCTCCAATATTCCAGAGACAATGGGATTTGTAGGAGCTGAGCTGCCTGGAGAGATAAACCCCATTCTTTCCTTTAAACAATCAACTTAATAGCAGTATTTTTTTATCATTAAGCTGTAAAATCCTGACCTTGACACGTTAAAACCAGCACAAATCCCACCAAAAGTGGTGCTGCCCTTTGGTGGCTGCAAAAGGCACTTCTGGCCCCAGCACAGCACCCAAAAAAGGGGCAACATTTGGGATCTGCCACCAGAACCCCCAGTGCCAGCAGGTTTTTGGTGATCCAGAGTTGGCACAGGGGGGAGAGGATGTGCTGGTGATATTTGATGAGGGAGATGTGCCTGTTTTATGCTCCAGAACATGTCTGATTGCCAGAAACATGTTGTCTGAGTCACTGCCACATAAGGAGCACAGATAAGGTTTAAAACACCATTTGCTAAAACCCCATAATTGCATTAATCCCTATAACACCTCTGCCATGGAGGTGAACTGCTGGTTTTTTGGATTGTTGGTTTGTTTTATTTGCCTTTTTTTTTAATTTACACGTTCTGAACTGCAGGCAAAATGTTAATTTTTTTTTCTTTAAGTATAATTTTACACTTTTGGCATTATCTCAGCGCTGCAAAGGATGCTGCAGAGTGGATAAGGAATATTAGGAGCACGACATCCAGCCCAGACAACAGCTGGTGGAGGCTCTCACCTCTCCCTAAGAGCCAACAGAAGGAAAAGCAGAGCAGCTTTGCAATAGGAAAATGATCCAACACACACTGGGAGTTCAATGGCATTTGCATCAAACCTGTAATTCATTGAATAAAAGAGAAAACAATAAGACAAAAAGCTTCATTTGTCTCCTGGCTCATAAAACCAGTCAGGAAAAGCCCAATTCCCCAGGGGAATTACCAAGATTCCAGTGATCAGCATCCCTGGGATTGAAGAGCAGGTTATGGATGAGAGATCAGGAGGAAAAGACCGTGGAACAATCACAAAGAGGGTCACATTTTATTTAGCTAAATGGATATTTGCATTTCCCCTATGGGGAAGTAAAAGCTGAGCGTGGCAGACTATTTTTCCTATTTAAATGTACAGAAACATCAATGGATAAATACAGCCTCTCACATCCAGCCCCGTCCTAAAAATCACTCTTTCAAATGAGATCATTACAGAATAAAAATGTTTCTTTAGTTTTGCCCCAGTTTTTCACCTGTGACCACAAAGACATTCCCAGTTGTGTGGGAGTTTATTTATTCCTGCTCAGAAGTCAGAGGTGACAGAGAACCAGGAAAGTGCTTCAGGTGACATCAGCTCTTCTGCACCACTGTTTATCCCCACTTTGTCCTGAAAACACCCCTGTAGGTGACTGATGTGCAAATTTAACCCCAAAAGCTGCATTTTCTACAGGTATTTTAATATGGCACAATTAAGATGGACTGGCACAGAATGACTGATGGCACAAAGTGCCACCATTTATTGTAGTCACACCAGAGTGGCCTTTTCATTTGAAATCCCCATGGTCACAAGTGGGGACCAAGGTGGGTGACATGGAGGGGAGGAGGAATTCATCAAAATTAACAAATTATTGGTGTACCATGTAAAATGGATGTCACAGTGCAGACAGCTCATGTTTTCAAAAACACTTATTACATTTTGCCCTGGAGGAGTGATTTCTGCAATTAGGAGGTTTTCTTCATCTAATCTCTCTCCCTGTTTTCAGGTTTTCTAAATATCTTCATTATACTGGAGCACCCTCAGAGCAAAATTTATAGTCAAATCTCCAGGAAGTTCTTGTTTTAAACGTGCCTCAAATTAAGGCATGAAGACAACAGAATTATTTCACTGCTCAGCCTTAAATCTGGTGGAAGTACTAATTATGAATGTATCCATCCTCTAATCCATCACACAGACCTCTGACAACACTGGAGAAATGCTCAATTTCTGAATTGCTACATTCCCACATTCCTTAAGGACCATTAATGCATATTTTTTAGGACACAAACTCCTCTAAAGCCCAGTCTATTTTTCTCATCCCACTGATTCTCAGTCCAGTGCATGTTACAAGGATTGTGCTGCAGGGAATTGAATCACAATGGTCTGAAAGCACAATCTGCTGCCACCTTCTTTGGGAGGATGTGTTCATGAATATGGACCAGGAACCCAACACTTGCCTTTTGGGCCAAAGATGATCCCCATGTGGTTGTCACACACCAGCATCTGATCCCAGCTCTCAACAAGAACTTGTAGAGCAGCATCTGCCATCACATTCTTGGGAGTTTCAGAGAATAGAGAGACTGTATAATTAACAAGTCAGCACCCTGCAACCACCCTGAGGCAGTGGGAGAGCTAAAAACGACTGGAGAAATGCAAGGAGTGGCAGGAGGACTCGTTATGTTCATTCAAATAATGAATTTGCTTCAAAGAAACGAGTGGAGTTGTTGTCTTAGTAACCCAGGCTGAGAAAGAAAATATTCCAAGGAAGTTGGCACGAAGTGCCAGGAACATCTGCACACCAAGGCAGGCTGGCACATCCAACTTCTCTGCAAATACCTGGCAGGAGTTATGGTGCAATTCAGCAAGAGCTGAACTGAGCAGAACAAAAGTTTGCTTTTCCCACCGTGCCCCCCTAGAAGAGCCAGAAAAAGGAGAATTGGCAGCTCAGAACACACCTGGCTGGGCTTTACTCTGGGTTTGAAATAAATCTCAACACAGCCCAGGTAAGAGTGAGACCTTCCTGGTGCCCAAACTCCTCATTGAGACAATAAAACTCACTTGTGAGCAAAGTCACAAAAGCAGAGTGTTTGCTCTTACCCTGTTCCAAAGGATTTTCAATGCTATGCATTCAGAGCTGCAAAAGATAGTTATCAAAATATTAACTAAAATAAGAAAGTGTGTTCAGGCAAGGAACTGTGCAAGATCTCTGTCAGGGAAATGTGTGTTGCAATTACAATTTGTTAAAAATACATCCTTTCCCTCAGGCTGAACCATCTGCAGGAACTGAAGTTACCTTTGTGGACAAGGCAGGATATCATGGGCCTGAAAAAGCAGAAAATTGGTATCAAACAGAGTGTGGGCACAGGGCCAGGGCAGGGATTGTGCCCTGTGCTGGCACGGGGGGTCACAGCTCTAGGGCTGTGCCCAGGGCTGGCACCTCGGGACAAGGAGGACACTGAGGGGCTGGAGGGTGTCCAGGGAAGGGAATGGAGCTGGGAAGGGGCTGAGGGAGCTGGGGGGGCTCAGCCTGGAGAAAAGGAGGCTCAGGGGGCACCTGGAATTCTCTGCAATCCCTGCCAGGAGGGGGGATCCAGGGGGGACAGGCTCTGCTCCCAGGGAACGAGGGATGGGACAAGGGGAATGTAAACTGCACCAGGGGAGGCTCAGGCTGGACATCAGCAGGAATTTCCTCATGGAAAGGGTGGTCAGGCCTTGGAAGGGGCTGCCCAGGGAAGTTTGGAGTGCGCATCCCTGGAGGTGTCCAAGGAATGATGGATGTGACACTCTGGGCTGGGGGCACAGCTTGGGCTCGATCTGGAAGGGCTTTTGCAGCCTAAATTATTCTGGGATTTACAGAGGGAAAAAGAGACTCTGATCTGAAAATCAATCTTCAATAAGAAAACCGATCTTTTACAACCCTCACTATTGTTGTAAAAGAACAATTACTGTAGCAAATAGGAAGATTTAACTGCAGTGCTTGAAATGATTTCTAATGAACAACGTTTCGTAAACACGTCCATATTTCATTAGTTTGCTCTGCAAAGAGCAGAGAGCTCTGGAAGTGATTACACAACAAATAATCTTTGCTCTTCTAGGGATCTGAGCGATGGTCTAACAGCCAATAATGCATTTCAGATCAACTGGGATCCCTTGCTGGAATTTTAAACGTGGTCCCCAGTGCTTGTGAGCCTGAAGTTCAATTGGCTTTAGTGCTTTAAACGCAAAAGGAAGTTAATTAGTCATGAAAAAATGGTACATGATAAACATGGCACCCCAATTTATATTCAAATATGACTACTTCTGGTTTAAAATAGAAAGCAAAGCAATTAGCCTGCAAAGGCATTAACTGCTTGGGTTATTCAGTATATAATGAGCAAATGCATCCACTTTCCTCGGCAATGCTGTTTTTCATTTACTTTTAATGCCTTCATAACATTAGGGTTTGTTTACCATTATGGTGATTAACAACAGGCAAACCAGATCAAACTCTGCTCTCAATTGCTTTACAAGACCAGAAAATTTATTGCAGGAACAGCATTTGGCCCACTGCAATTTCTGAATTAAACTCCAAACAATTCAGCAAGAAAACTCTTTGAAACATTGAAAACACTCTTCAAAGTGTGTCGAGAGCTGGTTGACCTGCTGTGTGTTTGACTTTGTCTTTTAAAATGTAAATAAGAGACTATCAAATATCTTCAGCTCATAGAATGCGTGGAAATAAACAGTATTTCTGCTGACAGAAATGCAGAAATGATGGATTCAGCAGTGAATTAAATACACCAGGAAAAAAGGAGCTTGTAGCCTAAGGCAGAGCCAGGAGTGGCAAGGCAGGGGCATCAACAAGGACACTGAGAATAAACCCCCTGAATTGGCCACTTCTTTCTCAAGGCACAAAGACACAAACACCATTTCACTGCAGCTGGACATCACACAATAACACCTGCAAGAGAAATCAAAGATATTCAAAGGGAGAACTTCCAAATCCTAACTCAAGTGCTTTAACCTCATTTGAATTGCATTACTTTTCTTCTCCCTCTCTGAATATTAATTGGGATTTTTGACAGATAACTTTACTGTCAGTGAGATGAAAGATATGCCTGTCAGCTAATGTTTACAAGGCAGTTTTCAAGCTGAGAGATAAAATTAAAACCATTACCACACCACCAGTTTCAAGGCAAATTTAAGATCATACCAAATACTTTGCAATTAAGCTGAACTAGAAGAAATTAAGCAAAGAGTCCTTCACCTTGGCTAGAATGAGAGTTTTTAGCTCAGCACATTGTCCAGTCTCACTTACACCACAGATTTGGGGAGACAGGGAGTGAGTTCACCCAAATATTCAGGTGTTGTAAGTTCCCATGTCCAGAGCCAGGTTCTTACTCCAAACCTACCAGGATGTTCTGCTTGGATCAGATGGAGCAGGGTGGGACTTTGCCATCCTCTGGATTGCTCAAGGCACACCCTGCCAATGTGGGATTGTTCTCTTGGCTGCTTTTGCCCAAATTTTCACCCAGCTCTACCCTGCAATAAGCAGCCAGACCATTTGCTTGTCCCTTCTTAAAAAGGGTTCTCCAGGGAGAGGCAACAGCAACCACAGCCAACCATCACATCCTTCAGCTTCCTCACCCCTTCCACACCTGCAAAGGTGGAGTGGGAGCTCCTGGGATACAGGGACAACACAGATTTTCCTGCTCTCTCCCCAAATTCCCCAGTTGGTACCTCCAGCTCCCACCCCTGGGAGAAGCCTCACGGCCACGGGATCTCAGTTCACCTCAAAAGCAAGGAATGGTCCAGTGAGTTCTTTGGAGACAACAAGCCTGGTGCTGGGGAATAATTGGATGAGACAGGAGGAGCCCAAGGCACTTCTCCAGCCAAAAATAAAGCAGGCTGGTTTGCAACACTGATTTCTCTTGCAAGTAGTGCCCATCAGCCTCAATCATTTGTCAGCAGTGAGTCACTTCTGGTGACAGGTACAAAGGTCAGTGTTTTCTTCTTCTGGATGGGTAAACTGAGGCTGTTCACAGAAAATCAGGTTGGCAGTCGTGGCTTCACAAATAAGCAGCAGGTTTGTCTCATCTCTAGCGTGAAAAACCTGAGGCTGTTGGGATAGTGGATTGGGGTTTCAAATGCTTTAGAGAAATTAGCTCTTTAAAAGCAGCCAGAATTAAATGGGAAAGGCAGGAGGAGGGGCAGTGGAGAATACTTAGGGAAGAGGGAGTGAGAAGAGATGCCTGGAGTGGAGTTTTAGCTTAAAAATATCATAGAATTATAGAATGGTCTGAGCTGGAAGGGACCTTCAAGATCATCTCCCTCCCACCCCCTGCCTTGTGCAGAAACACCTTCCACCAGAACATTTTCTATTTGATAATTGGCTGTAATTACACCCCAAATCAACCAGCTCCAGTTCCTTTTCCTCCCATAAGGAACAACCTTGGTAACATTTCACAGGCTGGGTCCCCACATTTCAGCAGATTCATGGTTTGATTGCCACAAGACCTCTAAGACCACAAAATAAGATAAAATCCCACCTAGAAGAGCTCAAGGCACTTAAAGCCAATGTTGCAGCACTAACTACTGATAGGAAAAAAAGCCATCAAAACACTTTGGAATATGAGAGCAGAAAAGTGTCCATATTTTTAGCCCAAACCTGGCAGTTTTATGAGAAGACCAGGGGGGCATTTTGTGGTTTTTGTAAGAGTCAAAACTTGTGAACCCCCCACCCCAGACTCTTCTACAGACTATTATTTTCCCAGCACCTTCCAACCTACCTGTATTTTATATATAATTCAAATAATCACACTCCTGCCTTTGTGCTTATTAACGTATTTTGAAACCCTCTGGATGGATGAAGAGTTCAAACAGGGCAGAAAATACCATGGGCCAACATTATAACAGGTGTTAATTTTATTCTAAAACCTGTTTGTTTTGGAATATTTCAATTTGGATGTTTTCTGTGGGAAGAAGTAGAATCCAAGTTGCTTCTGCCAGAACAATGCCTGGCTCGTGCATTTTCAGCAGCCAGCACAGGAATGTGTTCATTTGGAATTGAAATTAGCTTATTATAATTTTTTTATTGCTGGCTCTTGACCAAGTGAGAGAGTGCTTTCTAACATTCAGAACACACTGTACAATTTCCTATTTTACAAACAATTGTAGAAAATAATATTGTGATCAGAAAATTACACTCTGGGTTTGATTCATTTAGAGTAGGAACAGAAGTTGGGAAAAATGCAGGAACTCACAAATTTTGGTGAAATTATTCCATGAGACTCATGTTCACCACGTTACCTGTAATATTTCAGTAGCAATTAATGCATCAGTGCTTTATGGACCTGTTTGCTTCCCTCTAGTTAAGCTGTGCTGGCATTGTCTTAAAAAAAATAACATAAAAACACATTTCTGAGCATTTAAAAAATCTCAAGCATCAAATTTTGCTTTGCACTGCAACAAAGCCCAGGTGAGATTCTGACTAAAGACATCAAAATTTAAGTTTTTTGGGGGGAATTTCTATAATAAAATGGCAAAAACCAGCAACAAAACTCTGGCACTGGAGGGAGAGGATGGTGAATAGGAGGGAAAGGTTCCTGGAAGTCATGGAAGCTCCGGAGTGTCCCCTGGAATGATTTAGGAGCTGAAGGCACTTGGAGGCATCAGGGGAGGCTGTAGACCAGCATCACTTCAGAACCCCCAGTTCTGGAAGCTTTGGACACCCCAAGGAATTAAATGAGCCAGAAAAGTCCTTTAGTTCCCTGCACCAAGAAGGGGGAATGTGATTCCAAGCAGATTTCCCACAAACCTGACAAAGCCACGGACAAAATCCAACTGTGCAGCAGCCAACTGCCAGAGAAGGTGGAAGTTCCTGCTGTTCCCACGCTGAACCTGAGTGAGAACAGCAGCAGTTCTGCTCCAGCCTCATTTCCACACTGCTCAGCCTCCAAAACAGCCTCATTTTTAAAGGTCTCTACTCTTTGCTCACTGCAAAGTCCTCCAGAGGCAATTCCTGAGACTGGGTCTTTTGGACACACTTCCCAAAAGGAGTTGTGTCCCTGCTTGGCAGCCCATGGGTGACACGGACATTCCACTTTTAATGAAGGTTTTTATGAAGAATTAATTTTTAATGAGCAATCCTGTCAAAAGTGTGACTAAAAGTGCAGAGCTGGTTGTTTCCCTTCTCGTGGTGCCACAGGAAGAGCCAAATTTCTGAACAACTTCCCCTTTTCTCCAAACTGAAGATGGAAAAGCAGGACCTTGTAGTTTGCTGGGTGTGAGAATGTACCAAGGTTTCCTTCACACCTTCTGGCTCTGCCTTTTCATGTCTCACTATTTTATATTCCTTAGTTTTCTGTCCACATGAAACCAGAAACTGGTTAACAAGTGTCCTGCATTTCCCACGTGCATTCCCTGCTTCCCAAGAAGTCGAGACCTGAACTGGAGATGTGCTCAAACCAAAAATATCTTTCCATTTCTCCTGCAGGTCCACAAAATCCCTGATGTTTTCTAAACCCTGGCACAGCTGATGCCAAAACTGGGACCCTCCAGAGCTGTTTGGTCGCAGCCAAGTCAGAGGTTAAAAAAAGAAATGCAAAATTTCCTTCTGGCTGAATCACAGCAATGAGATAATGAGTTAAATGCTTTCAAGGGACAACTAAAAGAATATATAATTAGATAAAAATAAATTAGAATTCATTTGAAACATTCATTTCAGAAGCAAATAGTCTACAATAAATGCAAATGGCTAAAACCACAATGAGACATTTGGGACAGAGTATATTACCTTAATATCATATACCTTCTTGGGAAGTACAACCAACTTTAAGAGGAAAATAAATCCCTACACCAAACGTGCATTGAAGCTGTCAGAATTCAGGAAGATCTGTGAAGGATACTGCACTGTATCTCTATTTTTCTAGTCAATATTTGACAGCAAAGTCTTTTCTTGCCATATTTGTGCTACTTGGATGAAAGAGGAAAATGTGTAATTTCACAAGGCTGGGTTGTCTGAGCCCCAGAATAGAATGTGATATTACACAATAATACTTACATTGTGTATGATATTTATCCCATCCATACATTGATTTCAGATTTAACAACTGGCTGTGGCACTTGGTGCTGTGGTTTAGTTGATGTGGTGCTGTTTGGTCAGAGGTTGGACTCAACCTTGGAGGTCTTTTCCAACCTTAATTATTCTATATTTATTCCAAAATTAGGGAATAATAATTAGCAAAACTCCCACGTTCACAGTGCCCATGGGAAGTGCAGGAACTGTTCAAAGCCAAAGCAGACAAAGTTCTCCCTTAACCTTCAGCTCTGTAACATTTCCTCACTCCCTCCCACCTCCCAGTTCTCCCATTCCTCAGGGCCATCCCAGATTTGTGACAAACAAGGCTGATATTCAGCCTGGATGTGACAGGGATGTGATTCCATCCTCAGCACATTCCGTGCAGAGCAGGGATCCAAGTCTCACCCCTAATATTGGGACTCACAACCAATCCAAAAGCATTTTCTCAGGGAATTAAACACCAGTTTTCCCTGGGTTTTTTTTGTTTCCCAGTCCAGCTGAAACCTGTGAACACCAGGATCAACTGATGATAAATGACCAACCTTGTCCTGACTTTAAGGGATATTTCCTGGTGGAATATTGCAGCCAGCTTTGATTATTGGCACAAAACTGCTCCATGACCAAGCCCACACCACCTCACACAATAATCTGCTTCCTCTCCTTTTGAGTCACATCTTTGGGCTTCACTAAGGAAATAAATGTTCTCCTTTAGCACTTGCAGAGCTGGGATTTCTTAAAACGGAACAAGAAATGACAGGAGCCACACGAGCTGCTCTGGGGCTCAGGAAACCTGCATTTCTGGAATTAAAAAGTTAAAAACTCTTTCATCCAAGTATCACAAACAGTTCTAAAGGGCTGAAAGAAGAATTTAGCTGACAATGTAACTGCATGAGCCTTTTTTCTGCCCCCAACAGCCTGACTTGGGATCTCAGCTGTGTTTACTGCCATGGCAGAAAGCATTCTTGGACTTGTAAGCTGATTAAATTTGACCTAAAAGTTAGAGAAAAATGAATGTAGCGTCCTGTTAATCCAATTTTTTTGCTAAGCATAGAGCGTTTTATAAACAGCCTCACACGCCCAGCGAGCTGAACAAGTGGGAATGGTTTAATAAAATCTTACAGCTTGCATTTGCTCCGTGCTAAATCTGGAGAAATTCCATCAAAATTCCTCCTCCTGATGCACAATGGGATCAAACCACAGCACATTTCCGAGCTGCCTCCCAGGATTTGCAGATATCACCAAAGGAAAAGATACTGGAAAGGAAAATTAGGAGTTAGAAATAGAGGTGCCTTCTATGCCTCACTCAGCTCCACAAAGAGGTCTTTCCCTCCCCTCCTTTATTAGGATTTATTAAATTCCATGTGATTGGCAGATGTTGCCAGATGTTGTGCCCTTTGGGGATGGAGCCAAAGGATTTAACTCTGTCTTTTCAAGCACTGGACTAAGGGCCATCCTAAATTCCCAATCCTTATTTACCAGGAGCAGCACTACCTGTTCCTCACAAATGTATTTATAATTCTCCTCCCTCTCTGTGACACCAAATGATGTCTATTCAAACTGATATAAAAACCATTCCCATGCGCAGGGTGGAAATAATTTACAAAATAAATGCCAAAGAAAATAGCTTTAAAATAGGCCAAGACATTCTGCAGTGACATTCAAGAGGGAAAAGCTTGTGTTTCATTGGAATAATAATAAAACACTCTATTGGCTGCCAAGCAAATACTCAGCCAAAAGAAAATAAACTTTACCATGTGAGTCTTTCTGTAAATCCATCTGTCCCTTCTTTCACTCAGCTCCCATCTCATTCCTGCCCTTGAGCAACAGTGCTTTCCTCTGCTTGCAAAACTGAAATTGTTTCCAAATATTCAATATTTGCATTTCCAGGGTTATTCTTCTGTGTCCCAGACTCCAAAAAAATGTTTATAAGGAGAACTTAAGTTGATAAATATCCAAATACCAGCACAAGTGGGAAAGTGTTTCTCTCCTGGTGGTCACAGCAACTGAAATGTGTCTACACAGACTTGAATTTGTAAATCCAAACTGGCTAAAGTGCACCTTTTCCTGCCACTTTCCCACACATTCCTTCAGTCCCATAATCAAATTTAAACTGTGGATTTTTTCACATAAAAATAGAGTTATATTACTTTTGAACCTTATTTTCCTCAATATGCAAGGTTCACTTATAATCATTTAAAGTTCCCTGTCTAGATTTGCTTCAACCTCTGAAAATCCTAAATTACAGAAAATAGACAGAAAAATCCAAAACCCTCCATGTGAGTAAGAAAAATCTATATCTGATAATTTTTGATGCTTTGAAGGCAAACTGAAGCTGTTTAGTTTTTCAAAGTTAAGCCATTTTGAAATAATATCTATTATTACATCTGTTGAGAAAATCAACCATACATTCCATGTGTGTTTTGACATTTATTTTCATTCAGTTTCAGAACAGAGTGAACATTTGGATGTTCTTCACAGACTAAAAATTCCATATTGTTTCATGTAGGGAATTGTTAGAATGTTAAAGGTCAGAATTAATTATGACACATCTTATTCAATATGCAAGGATTAATTATTGCAATGATTGTAATATTACAATCAGTATTGTAATTGTCGCATAATTACATTTAAAATCTGAACTGAAACAAAATAAAGAGTTAAAGATTATCAGAATTAAATAAAAAACCCTAAATGGTGTGTTTTCATCAATTCCTATCAAAAGCATTGCCAGAATTGACACATCCCATGAAACACTTCAATTCTGACAACACTAGTTTTCTGATGGAAAATTTATGATGGATAAAAAAATTCAATTATGGCTTTTTTATTGTTCAATTAATGGGACAAAAACCTCATTGATGTATTTTCCAGCGAGATAAGAGGCCAAAATACTCCAGTGCTCTTGTCTGTGTTCCTTGCTCCCACCCAAACCCTTCTCACCTCTCTGCTCATGAAGGTCAAAGGCAGGTGAATTCTGTAAACCACCCACAGCCCAGCTCTGGGGGGAAAAAATCCCCAAACCAGCTCATAGGAACAGCAAGGAAGGAGTCAGGGAAGGAAGGAAGGAAGGAATCCTTGTGGTTGGACCCAGCAGGAATTTCCCTCTGAGGAAGTGTCTGTGCAGTTCCCATGGAACTCACTCCCACCTTCACTCCTCTGCACTGGCACTCAGTGGGAATTACTGCCAGGGCTTATGTTCTTCTGCCCCGTGGCCATTAAGTTTTACTCAATTTAAAGCCCATTTTTCTCTCTGGTTCTCAGGAAGAAGGGCAGGAAATGCTGCCAACCTCTCCGTGCAGCTCCAAAACTGCACAAAGTCCCAATTTAAGGGACTGCAGGACTCATTTTGGAGCAATCTTTCCAATTTCCTTTTCCTTCTGTAACTGGCACCCAGCTATGAAAGCCCTAAATTGAGAATAATGAATCAAATAGCCTTTGTTGTGTCATTCAGCTGAAATCTTCCCCCAGCACAGCTCACCAGTGATCCCATTAAACCTTGGGTGTGTCCCTGCCACACCCCACAGCTGGGCCATCCAAGGGATTCAGTTAGTGGGAATTCTAAAGAAATCAATTAATTCAAAGGATTGAATCAGAGAACTCAATTAATTAACTCAAATAAGGGGAGTTTGTCTGCCATAACAGAATTATTGACAGCTAAATGATCCCAATCTCATTATCACAGATTCATGGAATGGTTTTGGGTGGAAGGGACCTTAAAGCTCATCCCATCCCACCCCTGCCATGGGCAGGGACACCTCCCACTGTCCCAGGCTGTTCCAACCTTTCCTTGGACACTTCCAGGGATGGGGCAGCCACAGCTTCTCTGGGCACCCTGTGCCAGGGCCTCCCCACCCTCCCAGCCAGGAATTCCTTCCCAAAATCCCATCTAACCCCCCTCTGTCAGTTTGAAGCCATGCCCCTTGTCCTGTCCCTCCATCCTTGGAAACAGCCTCTTTCCATCTTCCCTGTGGGATCCCTTCCCACCCTCAAACCTTGTGCAAATAAAGCTCTGGCAGCTCCCACTGCCCTCCAGGAGCAGGGTGGGAATTACACACATCATGGGCTTGGTGTGGGTTCAGTGAACAAAACTCAGGAACTGATGCAGCTGGAATTCACTGCAGGATGTTTTTATTTGCCCAATCAAAAGGAATGAGAATCTGGTTTGAAATTCCCCAAGTGTGTCACTTCCCAGCCAAGCCTTGGCTCCTGTGCAGACACAGCAGAGCAGGTTTGGGGGATTGTTGGAGCCAATAAACTCGGATTCATCAACTCAAGGTCTGGATGTTCATGGGGTTTGTTCAAGGTTCAGCTGCCACGTCCTTGCATTATGTCCTGAACATCCCAGATTGCTTAAAAAAGGTTCTACCCAACAGGATGATCAGAACAAATATTGCAGCTAAAATTGCAACTCAATGACTTAATTCAGTTGATAATATGTCCAAGATCTGACTGTTAAATGACTGAGTAAAACCTTCCCGTCTCTCCAAAGCTACATGCTATTTAATTGGTTATTTCATACATCTTGTAAGCCTGAAGTTCTTGTTGCAAAGGCAACTTCCCAAGCACCTAAACTGAGTATTTTGCTTCTTTTGCCCAGTTTTGAAGAAGAAGTGGTCACTTTACAAACTTCATACTATGACATCACTTGAGGCTGTGAGAAGTTAAACTCCGTAAATTGAGGCTGGAATATCTGCATTCCTTTAAACCCTGCTGGATTTTGTAGGGTGTATAACAGTTATTTCAATGCTCACCTCTGATTTTCCATTTATTTATCAGCAGCTGGTTCAGAGAATTAAACCATCTGTTCTCTGAAAAATGAATATTGCTGAAAGTAGTTTAGCCTTGGCAGTAAATTCATCCAGACTGCAACTTGTCTTACCATTGCTGCTCGTACTAATCAGATTACAGTTAGAATATTACATGTGTCAAGAGCCTCCATAATTGCCTTTAAAAGTGAAAGATAGCTCAGATCACAATTGTTAGCCCATTGAGTCATCTCTGGGTTTAGTTTTCCAAGTGTCTGAAAGTGGTTTTCCTGTAAGACAAGCAATAGGCAGAGATGTTCATCAGTTTAATTATGTTATTGGAAGATAAATACCAATGGAACTGCTGATAAACAAGAGCCTTTGTCTTCTGCTTATGGAAACAAAATTCTGGGATTTAGGGAGTGCAAACTGTGACCTTTTTACTTGGGTTTGGAAAACAAATGTCGTGTTTGGTTAAAGGAAGGGACTCAGCCCCACCAGCCACTCATTCACTCTGCCCTGGTGGGATGGAGAGAGGGTCAGAGGAGTAAAAGGGAGAAAACTCAGAGGTTCAGATAAAGAGACCTGAACAGGTAACACAAAAGCTCAGCAAGAACAAAAACATCCCTGGGTTACCCAGCACAGACCCCAAACACAGCCCCATATCAGCTGCTGGGAAGAAAATTAACCTGATCCCAGGCAAAACCAGCACCCTGAGCAATGGAAAGAAGAAACACTGGACTCCAAAGGACATGGAATAAAATCCTACCTACATAAAGAGCTCTGACTGGAAAACTGGGGATAATCTGTTCTTCACTTCATTATTTCCAATTAAAACCCTCGAAGCAAGTTGCTTCCCCTTGGCTTCTAGGTCTGCAAAAAGGGAATAATTATGCCTTTGAAATCAGATTTCCAGAGAGGTCTAATCAGTATTACTGCTGTAACACCAAGTTTATAAAAGAACCTGCAGGGGGTTGTAAATATAATATTGTTTTACTTCCCTAAATTCTGAGCTTACTCCCCTCTATTTTAACCTCCCAAACTTCTTTGATGGTCCCAGGGGCTCCCTGGGATGGGTTTTGACCCTGTAAGTGAGCAGGGACAGTGAAAGCTGCATTGTAACACTGCTCTGTCCTTACTCCTCACTCCCCAAACCCCTCAGGGATTTCCAAAGGCATTAGGAACAGTCACCTTCCCAAATTCCTTCTGAGGTGAAGCCTCTGGAGAGGTGGAAGACTCGGATTTTCCAATGTGGGTGCCTGGTGTTATCTTCTGAAATGTCTCAGGATGGAATGGGATCAGGGGGATCTTTGTCACTTGGGGACAAATAAACCAGTTCTTGCAGTGCCAGCTCAGTGCAGGGCTTTGGGAAATGTCAGTCCCATCCCTGCCCAGTGACTCCCTGATAAACTCATTTCAGCCCTGGGAGCTGCCCAGACATCTCACACTCCTCTCAAATCCTGGGAAATGCATCTTCCCTGGATTTCCACCACAGGGGCCACAGCAGGCTCCCCCTCTGACCCAAACCCAGCACCTTCATCCCATTTCCTGGAAGCTGCTCATTGTCATTAACCTCGTTCTTACACAAAAGAAATTCCCTTTTTTCCCCCAAGATAACACATCTCAGGCACAATGGTGAGTTTGGCCAGTTTGGGTGGACTCCCAGCAAGAAAAACTGCAATAAAAGCATCTTATTGCCTGCACACAGCAGGTACAGGGCTTGCCAGCAAATCTGACATTATATAATATATAAAACATTTCTTTTTTCAGCTCTGTTCCTGTCTCCAAGGACTAAAAGCTGCCAGCACTGTTAGTTTTGGGGCAAAACAGCAGAGGATAAAAGCAAATATTTCATGGAGTGGTCACCATTTTGCCTCAAGGGGTGAATAAATATCCCAACATTTCTTTCAGGCAGCAAAGAAAGACAAATGACTTAAAAATAAAGCAAAGGGAAAATCAATCTGCTGGATTAAAACTATGTTAATATTCTAATTGACATATTGCATGTCAGCAGGAGTAAAATGAAATAATTATTATGTGTTCAGAAAGATAGATTTTGTTGCTAGAGAACTGTGCCTGTTTTTAAAGGAGAACCTCTCTCTCCCTCTGCACATGGAATATGCCATCCCCTAATGATGTAAGTACATAAAACCACACCAGAGAATGGGATTTATATTCATGAGGTGCAGATGGTTTCATAATTCACCAGCAATGGTGGCCTGAGTGAAAAATTAGGCTCCCTATGGAGCAGAAAGTAATTCCAAAGCTCAGTTCAGTGAGTAAATAACTCACCTGAGGAGATGGAGGTCCTTCCATCCTCTGGGAGTTTGGGCATCTCACTCTCCACCTTTTTTCCAGCCTCTTTATTATCCTAGTTTAGACTGGTAGGTTTGGGTTTAATGGAAAATGGTCTTTAGGTTTAGAAGCCTTTATCCCAGGTATGACTGCAGAAAATCCCAAAGAGTAGTTGCTTTTCCATAGAAGAACCCAAAAACCAACTTATGATTTACATCAGATACTGAAAGTGCAGCCTCAGAAAATAAAACCTCTTTAATTAAGGAAAAGCTTTGTTTCACTTCTTAAAAGCAAAAAAAAACCCCTTACATTATTTTCTTCTTCAAAAAAAATTACCTCTCCACACTAAATATTCCAATTTATGTCTGACAAAGAGGCCCTAAAGTGATCTCACCTTTTATAGGGACAAAAAGGAGAGGAATGACTGGGGTCAGGTGATGGGATTATTTAATGAACTCAGCTGGGATTATTTAACAAACTCAGTGGGATAATTGAATTTGGGATTAATTACAAATGCATGATGCTTTAAAAATCTTCCTTCTCTGAGATTTGAAGTTGTTAAATAAGTGTAGTTTATAGATATATAGGAAAGAGCTTTAGTGGTGTATTTGATGGAGCACCAGTTGAGAAATTATTGCATTTGTAATATGAGAAGATTCTTTCTTGGCTTGTGTGCCAAGTTAACAAGGAAGCAAATTCCTAAGGAAAAGGCAATCAGTAAATACAAGAAATTTGAATTTTCAGTCTTTTTTAACACCATTATATAATTCAGAACTGTGATGTCTTCAGAAAGTCTTGCTAAGATATTAACAATATTTTAAACAGATAATGAATATTCTATAGTCATTTAACTATTGTGTGATGCAAAATATTTTCAGACTAATAATTTTTTTCCGTTTTGAGCTTTACATTTTTTCTTTTAGAAAAAAATCAAAATGTGTGTTCCATTTTGGAAGGTTCTGAAAGAAACTATTTCAGTTTCTAACTCTATATCCATATTTGCCTTAAAGTAACATCTATATATTCCTTCAGAAAATCCAAACACACTAAACTTCCCCACTTCAAGTTTTTCCAAATAAAAGTTCTGAGTCCATTAAATGGAATAGGTTTATAAACATAATAGATTTTATAAAGTCAATCAATGAGCACTAAAAACCCAAATAACCACTTTCCTAAGGGGGGGATGAAACGTGCTGGGCTTCCAACAAATAAATCAGAAAAAGCAGCGACAGAGCTCAGGTTGTTAGTCCTGAAAATCTTTTGTGGTACTCGGGGAATTGCCCTAAAAAAACAGCAATAAAGGTTATTTCTACTGTGGGGAAAAGGAGTTTGGGCAAACCAGGCTGGGGGAGAGAAGATTCTCGACTCAGGGATGTGCTTTTCTTCTCCTGGTTTGGAGGAAAATCTCCATCTGTGGATGCAGCTGCACCTCTTTAAAATTCACACAGTTCCATCTTCATTTTCATCATCAAAATTTCATCTTGAACCACAAGAGTGGGAAGCAGAGAATATTCTGGAACCTGCTTTGAAAGGAGCCTTTTCACTGCCCCTTTCCCGGGGGGTTGTGGGTTTCAGGCTGGAGCAACTCGTGGCTGTTTCCTTTTTCTTTGGGTTGCAGAGATCTGGGAAATGCAGGGAAATGGAGAAATACAGGGGCAGAACATGGATTATCCAAATCCTAAAAATACAGCATCACCCTCAATTCCTGTGGATAATCATCCAGTGCTTCCAATCAGTGGCATTCTCTCAGGAAATTCAGGTGGCATTTGCAGACACTCACTCTATTTTTCACTTGTAGGATTTTACCTTCTTCTGATTTGAAATATTTCACTTAAATTGCTTAAATGATTTCCAACACCCCAGCAGAGACTTGAAAGTAGAAGACTAATTATAGGACCTGCTTCTCTGCCTTTTTATTTCATTTGGTTGTAATATTTGAACTGCTGTGAGGATTATTTTAAAATATCCAGTTGCTCTCCACATAAAAATGCCTAAGATGATGATTAACTCTTAAAAATGAGATTGATAGCATTTGATTTCAGTGTAACTTCACATATTTAGAAACTCCCCACATTTGTCCATGCAAATGCTCAGCCTTGTAACTCTATTAGGAGCAAACAGGATTTGTATATGTGAGCTGTCATCTTATTTGATCTGGGCATTCACTCAAATGCTATTTGCAGGCAAGTGCAATTACACATGTAAAGTGCAGAGAAAAAATGAATTAAACAGGTTTGGAACCTCTCAAAAAAAATTACCCTGGGTATATTTTAAAGTAGCCTCTTCAGAACAGCTAAAATAAATTCTACTCAAATGTATTACACTTGCCAAGCATCCTCTCCTAAATTATCTGGGGGCAGGGAATAGGGAATATTGGTTTCTATATGATTTGGGGAGCTGCAACACTTGAGTTGAGTGACCCTGAGCAAAGTAAATGAGCTTTTTTTGTTCCTTGACTGTCAACAAAAGATCAAAGAAACAAAGCAGAAAAATCATTTCTACCCTCAGCCAATGCAACAAATAATTGTGGAACCCTCCAAGTGTTTTGCTGTCCCTGTATGAAGGAATAAGGATGAAGTGGCTCTAACAGTGCAAATGTAATTAGGATCCAACAGTGTCAGCTCAGAAAGACAGGGCTGAGTCAGGACATTTTCTTCCTCTATAGCATTTTCCTAAATAAAAACATTAATGACAAAACAGAGCTGAATTCTAGATCAGAGAATGCTTTTATTTACTTCTTTAAATGGCTTTTTTGATCTCTCAAACCCCCGGTGTGCTGCTGAAGCTGATTATTTTATAATTCACCTTTTGAGGGCTGGGACTTGAAAGGTCCCAGGATGATTATTCTCAATGTCCTCACCAAAGTCCTGCCATGGTCCTAATCCTTGCCTGGACTGTTCTGTAAATCCCATGGAATATTGAGGTGAACATGTTTAATATCCCAACAAAGGCTGCTCATACTTTCTATTTACACTTGGTGTTTATTTGCCTCTTTCAAATTATTTATTGTAACTCATGAAAAGTGAACTTTTACCAGATCTGTTGAGAGCAAAGCTGGTGTGGAAGAAAACATGAGGGAATATTGCTGGGCTTGTAAAACAGCCCCTTGGGAGGATATTTGTCCTTGCACAGAGAAGAATTGCACCCTAAAAATGATCCACAGGCTGGAACTGCAAAAAAAATCAAGTTATCACAAAGCAAATACAGGGAACTGCATTGGGAGAGTGGAGGGAAACAGCAGGAAAGTACAGGAAAAGTGGCTTTTTGGATCTAGGAAAAACTCAGCTCTACTTTCAGCAGTGTTGTCTCCTGATACAGTAATTTTTCAGAGAAATTGGAGGAATTCTGGCTCTTGTTTGCCTGGAAGAGCATTTGCTCTCCCCAGAATGAGTTGTGCTCCATTCCCTCCAGAACTGGACTGGAGTCTTGTAATATTAATTTGATTATTGAAGGTGACGGGACCTGGTCCCAGCCTGGCATCTGCTGGGTAAGTCAGTGCTGTCAAACTTTGTTCTCCTTTGGGCACAAAGGAATTAAAAACATACAGACTTCAGCTGGGAAATGTAACAATTAGTGCTGACCAAAGCCATGAATGTTTTATTTGACTTCTAGTAGGGATTTTAAATCAATACTGATCTGCTCTATTAAATAATGCAACTGAATCTACTGGAGATTTACTGGACTAATTCCAGACATTATTATTTCCAATAACCTGTGTGATATTTTGCTTTTTATTTTTTTAAGAAGTGGACCACGATGATCCTCTCAAACTTTGCGTTTAAGAGTGACCACATTTGTGGTTATATGACTTGTTTTCCTGGGTCCTGCTTTTCTCAAATATTGTTGTCATTTCAGTTCTTATCACTGAGCCAGGAATGCATTTTACAGCTGCTGAAGCAGCCACTTGTCCATATAAATGTGATGCTTGCTTCTTGATAAATCTAGATATTGCCTTTTGTTTGTAATAAAACTAAATCAGCTTACCCAAATTGATGATCCTACTCCACAGCCCAATATTTTACTTTAATTTTACATTGCCTCAAGGCTGTTTTATTATACAATGAACTCTTTAATATTTTTTTATGCTTCATGTTCTGACTCACTGAACTGAAAACCTGTGATAAATGACTATTGTATGACACTTTGACTTCAATTTTTTGTAAGTAAACACTTGTGATTTGTCTCATATCACTAATACATTACACAGTTCTCGCTGTACTAAAAAGCTTAAGTAATTCAGAAGAGCTTTGGTCGCGTTGGACAAAAGAGGTTTTGTGATGGAAACAAAGCCCCAACAGCTGGAGGGGAACAGGAAACTCCTCGTACAAGTCCCCAACACACAAAATTTGGCTGAGAAAATGAACGTGTATCTGGGTTTCTCTTTGAAATCCTGGATGTTCCCTAAGTGATACTTATTCATCATTTCTGTCTTCATTTGCAGTGCAGGAATGTTCTCCAGCATTAATGGAATCCATTTCTTTGGGGCATCATTGGCATTTCCAAATGCCCTGAAAGAGTTACAGGTCTGTAGAAATGGATCTGAAAATTGAACATTATTTAGAACGCTTTGAGTCACATCATGTTGCTGAGTATGGATCTGGTCATTAGTATTTTAGTGTTTAATTAGGTGAGAAATAGCTCAGCTGCAAACATCTGTCACTTCAACTCTCAAAGGAACCACTTCCCTTCAAACCCCAGTGAAACAAATCCCTGGAACCAGGGCAGAGAGAGAGACCTCCAGCTATATATTTATATATTTATACATTTATATATTTACATATATATATAGTTTATATTTTTTTATACATATTCGGTATAAAACCACAAAGAACAACCCAAAAATCCAACTTATTTTTTTCACTAATAGCCTTTTACTGCTGCAGCACCAACCCTGAGGGAACCCACTCTGTGGGCAAGTTATAATTTCTTTTCCATGAGGAGTCCCCAGGTCGTGCTCATTGTGCAGCAGCAACTCCATGGATTTTTGAGGATCATCCTGGCCAGGAGCACCAGTTTTCCTGTCGAGCTGTCAAGCGAAGACAGTTGAGTTTTGGAGATGGAACTGGGCCATAGTTTATCTGTTTTTTGACTGAGATTTGAGAATCCTCCTCATGCCAGACCTGTGTGCTCCCAGTGCAGAGCAGGAGGGGGCCTCGAATTAACTACTCCTTTAATTAAAACTTCAGCTACACACTGGTCCCTGCTTTATTTGTTAATCAACCCAGTTGCAATAAAAGCTTTTTATTTGTTAATAAGCCCAGGTGCAATAAAAGGCTGCATTTGATGTTGCACAGCACGTGGGAACAGCTACAGGAGGAACGATTTGTTTTTACAAGTGTGTGGTATTTTCATCTCAGTGGGTGATTTTCTGGACTTTTTTTGAGCTTCTCTTGATTGAAGGGTTTCCATTTCCAACGAGACTTTGAATCCAAAAGGGTTAAACTTGCCCAGACAGGGTTAGATTCAGAAAACAGCTACATATCCCTGTGCTGCATTTATAGCTTTATTTTCTCCTCTGTACATGTCTGTACAATGTAACTGTCTTTCCCCCAAGAGCAATCAAACACACAAACTACACGGACATAAATGGCTTTTAATTTTTCTTTTTTTTTTTTTTAATCCAAAAATTGTTCCCTGGAACTTGTTTCTGTTCTGTCCTTTGGCACACGGCAATGCCAGTGTGTGTTAATGGCATCACCAAGGTGAAGGGAATCTAATCCTTGCATTAATGCTTCAGAAAAGGAGCGTTCAGGGGGATAAAAAAGGGACATGAAGTAGAAAACAACCTTAAAGAGGTATCTGAGTTCAAGGAGAACGTAACCCGTTCTGATCTCTATAAATTTTTGTGCAAAATGAAAATACTTGGTGCTTATTTTTGCAAACCCTACAAAGATTTCCTGTCCACATTGCAGTGAAATAACTGGGAAATTTTAATTAAAGCCAATCTGCAGCAATGGGAGGGGTGAAGGAAGAGGAGCAGAGGGTGGCGGGGTGTGGGAACTGCGGTCCTTGATCCACCTCGGGGCGCTGGGTTTGCTTGTTCACAACAAGGAGATCAACATTTCTCCCAATGCAAACGAAAAGCAAATTCATTAGTGCCACGAGAGAGTAATTAGCGGCTTGTCCACAGGTAGTTATGCAGTTAATGACCTGAAGATGGGAGTGTAATTAAAGCCTTCCCTCACCAGCTTCCTGAACTCTAATACACTTCCCTGGCTCTTCATTTGTGTTCTATTCATTAAAACTGTTCAGATCATTAACTCATTAACAACTGCAGAATGCAAATGCAGGGAACTAGAGGGAATTTAATGTCTCCTTGGTCGTGAAGTACGTTCTAAAGCTGGGGTGATCATTTTTTACAAATGCTATTACAGTGGTTCTGTCCATGAAAGAAGCTCCTTAAAAAAAAAGTGATATTCAAGCTAACAAGAATTAATATTTCACCATTAAACAGCCCAACCAGCCACCACACAAGGAAAGGACCAAAGTGCTGTTCTAAAAGGAACATTTCAGAATGTTTTCTCAACTTTCTTGGACTAAAGGGCTGATCTTGCCCTTTTATTTCTACTCTAACAAAAGAAAAACTCCCTGTGTTTCTTCCCCAAGATTATCCCATTAACAACATCCTGACAAACACGGCCAGAGGATGGGCAGAAAAACTTGTGGAATGACTGGGATGATTGATGCATAATAATTAACTGTATGAAATTATGTGTGTCAGAGGGTTTACTCCTCTGCAATCTTATCTTGGGCCAGATGAGGAACAGTTAAAAATGAGCATTTTGGCACCTTACCCTGCAAATCCCACCTTCCCCCTGCAAATCCCACCTTCCCCCTGCAAATCCCACCTTTCCCCTGCAAATCCCACCTTCCTCCTGCAATCCCACCTTCCTCCTGCAAATCCCACCTTCCCCCTGCAAATCCCACCTTCCTCCTACAATCCCACCTTCCTCCTGCAATTCCACCTTCCCAGCTTCCCTTGGCTCCCTGAAAGCCTCTGCAGTCAAGAGCCAACAGTGAAAGATGTCATCAAGAAAACATTATTTCTGGACTATTTGATTTCCTCTTGTTATTAAAAGTCCCTTTGAGACCAGGGGACGGGGGAGAGAACTGGGAACAGTCCCAAACACCGGGATATGGGGCTGGAGAACGTTCCCTATGGAGACAGGATGGGGCTGATCTCACTGCACCTTCCAGGAGCTGAAGGAGCTCCAGGAAATTGGAGATTTTATCAGGAATTAGAGGGACAGGACAAGGGGAATGGCTTCAAACTGAGAGAGGAGGGTTAGATGGGATATTGGGAAGGAATTCCTGGCTGGGAGGGTGGGGAGGCCCTGGCACAGGGTGCCCAGAGAAGCTGTGGCTGCCCCATCCCTGGAAGTGTCCAAGGCCAGGTTGGAGCAACCTGGGATAGTGGGAGGTGTCCCTGGCTGGCAGGGGGTGGGACAAGATGAGCTTTAAAGTCCCTTCCAACCCAAACCATCCTGGGATTCCGTAACTTCCAGTGAGAGGGGTTGGCCTTACAGACTGAGCACAAGAATTTGGGGATCAATCCTTGCCATTCCATGGTGGTTCTGAGCATTCCCACCCTTACTCCTGAAGGCTGGAATTTCAGAACAGCTCCACTTCCATTGCCCTGATTTCAGGAAAAACGTCTCTGCTGAATGGGAGATTTTTGTGGGTTTTTTAGTGATCGTTAATTTCTTTATACCCCAAATTTCAGTCTTTAAAAGGAAAATAAGAGGGTTTTTTCTGCCACTGTTGCTCAGTGGCAGGAAAATAGTGAGAGGAGGATACTCAGGGGGTAACATTGTAGTGATAAAATAGTAACCTCAGCATTTTGTGGTAGATGTGGGGTGCATTGCATGGTGCTGTTACTCATAATTAAGTCACTGGAGGGATAAAAGCTCCCCCAGGTCAGACTAGTGGCCTTTTTCTAGTTCAGTTACCTTTAAAAAATGCCTGTACTTTTACAAGTATCAAAGAAGTTCATTAAAAGGGCACTTAATCACATTTCTGGGCACCAATACATCAGGTACAGATGTCATTTTCATTAATATCCTCCAATATTTATATTTTTCCAGACTCTGTAAAAGTGCTGTTAATGGACCTGGGAAGAAGAGATAATTTTCTTGCTGAACCAAGTCTGGGTGATGAAGTGCTCAGTCTTTGGTAACAAATGAATGCAACAACCTTTAAATCCTTTCTGTACAGACAAATGAATGGATTTCTCATCATAATATTGCTGGAAATGTAGACAGGCCAGTGCATCTTTGTGCTTTCTCTGCATGAGTCAGATTTACAACACTGCACTGGAATAAAAAAATAAATAAAAGGGGCTGTGGTGACAAGGTGATAAACAAGTTAAAATAGTATAATTTGCACTGAGCCATTTGTATGCTGTCAGTGCACACGTAATTCCCCAAATCACAGTGGGCAAATCCATTAAAGGGCTAAATGGTGCTGTGGGGACATTGAGTCCTGGTGCCTCATCCTGCTTCCCACCCTGAGCCATTTCCATGGCACAGCTCCAGTGGAAAGTCACACTTCTGTTCCAGTGGTGCTGACATTTAAATTTGATGTCAATGTTACATCCCATCCTAATTTCAAAATCCCTCGTGCTAAGAGTGCTTAAGCCTTAATTGCACATTTAGTCATTAGAATTAAAGAGTGGCTCTGGTGAGTTAGAAAAATGCAATGGGCAAAGATGCCCCAGCAAATCAAATAGCAGAGACACAGAAAAGAAGTTATTTTCTATTTTATGGAAAATGTTAAACGTGGTTTTCAACCAATCAGCGCAAATTATGAAATATGAGACCCCTTGTGCTGCTAAATGTTCTGTGCTCACTGTAACTAATTATCTAAAATTATTTTATCTACAGTCTTGGTGTCTAAAGGAGGTGCTGCCATGAATTAAACTCAACCAATGGACTCAGAGCTTTCTGTAGTTGGATGGGGTTTTTTAAAAGCTCTGCACAGCAAAAATCCACCCCACAGAAGAAATATTCCGTGCTTGAAGGGAAAAACAGATTTTTAGCTTGATAATTAAAATACTTGACTTCAAACAGAAAATCAATCCTATCTCCAGGCTCTCTGAACCCAACATTTTGAGACTGTCAATGGACTTGCTAAATGAGTTCAGTCACCAAGGAAATAAATGTTACAGAGTTTCTGAAATAATGACCTGAAACTGGAGCTGAGATAGTCAGGGATGTGCAGTGTTAATGCTGAGACTCAGAACTGCAATTCCTGTATCAGTGCCTGCATCTGCACTAGAGAAAAGCCAAAATAAGGCTTTAAACAAAGTGCAGAGACAACAGGGAATTGTTGTTTTACCACACCTTTGTTCCTGTGGTTGAGTGGAAGTCCTTTGGTTGGTGTGTAATGGCTACAAATGGAGCTCTGATTCCATAACAGCTACGATCCCTTTGTTAGAACTGGGCAAAAATAGACTTCACTTTTCAGAAAAAGTTGTTCTTTTCTCACTGAAAAGCGATTTGTTCATCAAAAACTTCAAGAGCTTTTTTATAAAGAGTCCAAAAGTGTGAAAGTGATCTGGAGGGTGACCAAATCCAAGATGAAAAACACAATCTAATCCCATTGCTGACAGTGGGAATAGGTTTGCTTTTGTATCCAGCTGAATTCTACACTCTCCCCTCAGAAAATCGATCCAGTTTAACTCCCACAACCCCCAACTGGTGCTGCAGGGGAGACTGGGATGAGAACTCAAGCTGGGTTTGACCTTTTTGCAGCAAGCAGTGGCACTTGGAGACGAGCAGCTCTGAATCCCAACACTGCCGTGGTGCTTTGGGCTCCCCAAAGCCTCCAAAGCCCGGGGGTGAGTGGCATCCATCCCTTCCCAGGGGCACGTGTGAAGTCTGGGAATCTTGGATCCTGTGTCCCTGTGAGTTTTCAGTGCCATTTGCTCTGGTATCAACCACGAGTTGCTGCACAGACCAAACCCTGAGCAGTGGTTGGTGTCAGGAATTCCCAGCTCTGGTCCCATCAGTGGCATCTTGTCTGAGCTTCTGCTTCTCTGTTTCCTTGAAGGGTTTCATTTCACTGCCCTCCTGACATCCCCCCTTCTTTTAGTTCACCCAAGGAACACTCGGAAATTCAAAATACACCACCAGCCCTGTGGAATGGGCTGTGGGATCCTCACAGTTTCACACTGTTATGCTTTAAAATGATTTAAAAGATCATTTTAAAAGATTATTTTAAAAGATCCTCCCTTGAATGCACCATGTGGTGAGCAAGGAAATCTCTCCTGAGCTCTGTGCATTATCAGTAGCAAATCTGTACTTTCTTATATGGAAAATTAGATAAAGTATCTACTTTGCAGACCTTTAATTGAAGCTAGAGACTGATACCATATTGCCTCCAAGCTTTAATTCTTAAAAAAAAAAGAACAGGAAAGATGGACAGGTTGTGCTAATGATATTTGACAGTTCTTTGTCCAAGAGAACACCTTCCAATAATGTCTTTCCAAAGCAGCAGGAATTTTTGTGGCTAACATATGTTGTGAATTAAAATGACTAATGACAGGCTGTGATACACAATGACATGCACAATGTCCTCCCTGCCCAGCTTTATTTGGAGCCCACACCTCTCAAATCAGGCTCATAAGCAGCTTCAGGGCTTTTTGGGGGGAATGATCTTTGTCAATGGTAATGAAAATGGCACTTTTGGAATCCTGCCTTTCCTCTGATTTCCAAATTGAGGGAACAAAGCCAACCCTGAGGGACTGAATGGATACACACAACATACATGTCTCTTCAGCAAGGCCCCAGTATACTGAATTTTTTCATAATTTCTGTATCTATTTATCAGTTCAGCCACTTGATTCTTCCTTAGTATTTGTCCTAGTATTTTCCTTTCATTGACCTGAACATACCTGTGTGTTTTCTAGGCCTTTTATTCCCCTTGACAGCCCAGCAGAACCTCAAAATAAAAGAGCTTTTGTATTATTTATGGAACTTCTGCACACATCCCTATAATGTTACCTGGATCTCCACAAAGCCTGAGGTGGTTTTTTTTCATTTATAACTGTTTTATAGCTTTAACCGTTTGCTTGGCTTGGATTAAGTACGAAATAGGGATTTTTTGAGTTGTATTCAGAGCCCTGATCTTTTCTCTCCCCCTTTATTGATGACCCTTCATAAAGGAGTGTGGGCTCAGTTTTGCTCTGACACTCAGGAGCTCTGGAATCACCAGGAGCTGGAGGCATAAATCAGGCACCAGTGGCTCCCAGTGCACTCAGTGTTCATGCACCAGTGGTTTGAGCTAAACCCAGATAAACCAAACTGTACAAACAGAGAGGATCCCACGGTGTCAGCAACAAAACACCCTGCAAGTCACTTTTGTGGGCTCTAAATCAGCGACTCTAAATCAACCCCCACAACACTCAGAGGGGTCAATGTGCCTCACAGTTTATTCACCATTTTGGTACCAATTTGCTGTAAATAACCCCCAAATATTGACAGTAAACAGATGCTTATTTGCCTGATCTGCTCCCTGCTGCTGCTTAATACTTGCAAATCTCACCCATTTCTGGCAGCTCAAGATGTTCAGCATTTGTAAATACCAAACACTCCTTCCCAGCTCTGCAGCTCTTCAGCACAATCAGCACCATCTCCACTTCCACTGGAAAACTGGAATTTCTGGAACATGAGCACACCCAGCATTGTCTCCATTTCCACACAAATCCTGCAGGAAATTACTGGACGTTTTTTTCCAACATCCCAAATCACTAGGCATGCAGCAAACTTGTATTTTTTAATTTTGAACAAGTTAATGCTTAAGTAGGACATGATTCCTTAGGATAAAGGGAAAGTGGTGCAGTCTTGGAAAAAAAAAAGGAGCAGCATCATCAATCTTTGTCTCAGAAGTCCAAAATAGGCTGGAGAATGGAAAGGTCCAGCACTGATCTGGTGCAATTATTCAATCATTGAACATTTTAATACATGTCACAAGAAAAAACATTTTCACCTTGAACACAAAGGTTTTAATTAAGCAAATAGAATTACATCCTTTTTCAGAATTATCTAGTGAGCTCCAAAACCACCTTTATCCTTTGTACCTGTCACTCTGTGTATCAAACAATCAAATCACTCTTAAATCTCATCAAATGAAGTCCCAAAGTCATTGAAGAGATAATAAACTGGGTTCCAACACTCTCCTGGTATACAGTTAAATGTCTTTCATATATCTTTAAGTGGTTATTAATCCCTGAATTAGTTTAGAATACATTAACCTTCAAGGTAAATTAGATCAATCAAGAAAATGACTCACAAGACTAGGTCTATCTTTTTTGCTCAAATTTGGAGTGTGTGCCAAGAATTTAACAGCATTCCAATGCAGCTTTTCCCTGAAAGTATGACATTTATCATGGAGAGGGGCTGGACATTCATATTCCTGATGCTGATGGATCAAGTTGTTCCTTAGGATA
>WEIV01005799.1:15160-27980 GCA_013390005.1 Calyptomena viridis | reverse complement strand
CTGCCCAGCTTTATTTGGAGCCCACACCTCTCAAATCAGGCTCATAAGCAGCTTCAGGGCTTTTTGGGGGGAATGATCTTTGTCAATGGTAATGAAAATGGCACTTTTGGAATCCTGCCTTTCCTCTGATTTCCAAATTGAGGGAACAAAGCCAACCCTGAGGGACTGAATGGATACACACAACATACATGTCTCTTCAGCAAGGCCCCAGTATACTGAATTTTTTCATAATTTCTGTATCTATTTATCAGTTCAGCCACTTGATTCTTCCTTAGTATTTGTCCTAGTATTTTCCTTTCATTGACCTGAACATACCTGTGTGTTTTCTAGGCCTTTTATTCCCCTTGACAGCCCAGCAGAACCTCAAAATAAAAGAGCTTTTGTATTATTTATGGAACTTCTGCACACATCCCTATAATGTTACCTGGATCTCCACAAAGCCTGAGGTGGTTTTTTTTCATTTATAACTGTTTTATAGCTTTAACCGTTTGCTTGGCTTGGATTAAGTACAAAATAGGGATTTTTTGAGTTGTATTCAGAGCCCTGCTCTTTTCTCTCCCCCTTTATTGATGACCCTTCATAAAGGAGTGTGGGCTCAGTTTTGCTCTGACACTCAGGAGCTCTGGAATCACCAGGAGCTGGAGGCATAAATCAGGCACCAGTGGCTCCCAGTGCACTCAGTGTTCATGCACCAGTGGTTTGAGCTAAACCCAGATAAACCAAACTGTACAAACAGAGAGGATCCCACGGTGTCAGCAACAAAACACCCTGCAAGTCACTTTTGTGGGCTCTAAATCAGCGACTCTAAATCAACCCCCACAACACTCAGAGGGGTCAATGTGCCTCACAGTTTATTCACCATTTTGGTACCAATTTGCTGTAAATAACCCCCAAATATTGACAGTAAACAGATGCTTATTTGCCTGATCTGCTCCCTGCTGCTGCTTAATACTTGCAAATCTCACCCATTTCTGGCAGCTCAAGATGTTCAGCATTTGTAAATACCAAACACTCCTTCCCAGCTCTGCAGCTCTTCAGCACAATCAGCACCATCTCCACTTCCACTGGAAAACTGGAATTTCTGGAACATGAGCACACCCAGCATTGTCTCCATTTCCACACAAATCCTGCAGGAAATTACTGGACGTTTTTTTCCAACATCCCAAATCACTAGGCATGCAGCAAACTTGTATTTTTTAATTTTGAACAAGTTAATGCTTAAGTAGGACATGATTCCTTAGGATAAAGGGAAAGTGGTGCAGTCTTGGAAAAAAAAAAGGAGCAGCATCATCAATCTTTGTCTCAGAAGTCCAAAATAGGCTGGAGAATGGAAAGGTCCAGCACTGATCTGGTGCAATTATTCAATCATTGAACATTTTAATACATGTCACAAGAAAAAACATTTTCACCTTGAACACAAAGGTTTTAATTAAGCAAATAGAATTACATCCTTTTTCAGAATTATCTAGTGAGCTCCAAAACCACCTTTATCCTTTGTACCTGTCACTCTGTGTATCAAACAATCAAATCACTCTTAAATCTCATCAAATGAAGTCCCAAAGTCATTGAAGAGATAATAAACTGGGTTCCAACACTCTCCTGGTATACAGTTAAATGTCTTTCATATATCTTTAAGTGGTTATTAATCCCTGAATTAGTTTAGAATACATTAACCTTCAAGGTAAATTAGATCAATCAAGAAAATGACTCACAAGACTAGGTCTATCTTTTTTGCTCAAATTTGGAGTGTGTGCCAAGAATTGAACAGCATTCCAATGCAGCTTTTCCCTGAAATATGACATTTATCATGGAGAGGGGCTGGACATTCATATTCCTGATGCTGATGGATCAAGTTGTTCCTTAGGATAAGAGGAATCAAGAACAAAATGTTTACAATTGGGAAAAGGGGAGTTATGCTGTGAAAGCAGAATGCCAGGAAGGCAGAAAACGAGGTGCAATCATTTATTTTCCATGGATTTATTTCAGCCTTGTTTACTTTAATTGTGGAAGTGGCTGAAAGTGGAAGTTCCATTTCACACAGTCCAGGCACTGGTCACATCAAAATTACTTCAACTTTTTGACTACAGATCTTAAAGAGTTTAAACCCTCCTGTGGAATATCCCACATTACAGGTACTGAATTCATCTGTGCACTAAGAACCTGAGAATTCCATGTTTAGCCACTGATTTCTAAAGGAATGTGACAGTATCAGTAAGACCAACCTGCAGTCGAGTGGGTTTTAATGTGATGCTGATTTTGGGGTGGTTTAAGCCAATAATTTGTTGCAAAAATGCCAAGTGTGACTGCACAAGGCACAGATAAGTCACTGACACAGCCAGGCTCTATTTGTACAGGATCCTCAGATCCCAGCAGTGCTGTGTCACTACTGACAATGCTCTATCCCAAATCTCCACTTCCAATCCTCACCTGNCACAGTCCAGACACTGGTCACATCAAAATTACTTCAACTTTTTGACTACAGATCTTATAGAAAAAAAGAGTTTAAACCCTCCTGTGGAATATCCCACATTACAGGTACTGAATTCATCTGTGCACTAAGAACCTGAGAATTCCATGTTTAGCCACTGATTTCTAAAGGAATGTGACAATATCAAGACCAACCTGCAGTCGAGTGGGTTTTAATGTGATGCTGGTGAAAATTTTGGGGTGGTTTAAGCCAATAATTTGTTGCAAAAATGCCAAGTGTGACTGCACAAGGCACAGATAAGTCACTGAGACACAGCCAGGCTCTATTTGTACAGGATCCTTCAGATCCTGTATGATATTCATCATGGAGAGGGGCTGGACATTCATATTCCTAATGCTGATGGATCAAGTTGTTCCTTAGGATAAGAGGAATCAAGAACAAAATGTTTACAATTGGGAAGAGGGGAGTTATGCTGTGAAAGCAGAATGCCAGGAAGGCAGAAAACGAGGTGCAATAATTTATTTTCCATGGATTTATTTATTTCAGCCTTGTTTACTTTAATTGTGGAAGTGGCTGAAAGTGGAAGTTCCATTTCACACAGTCCAGACACTGGTCACATCAAAATTACTTCAACTTTTTGACTACAGATCTTAAAGAGTTTAAACCCTCCTGTGGAATATCCCACATTACAGGTACTGAATTCATCTGTGCACTAAGAACCTGAGAATTCCATGTTTAGCCACTGATTTCTAAAGGAATGTGACAATATCAGTAAGACCAACCTGCAGTCGAGTGGGTTTTAATGTGATGCTGGTGAAAATTTTGGGGTGGTTTAAGCCAATAATTTGTTGCAAAAATGCACAGATAAGTCACTGACACAGTCAGGCTCTATTTGTACAGGATCCTCAGATCCCAGCAGTGCTGTGTCACTACTGACAATTCTCTATCCCAAATCTCCACTTCCAATCCTCACCTGGCAGAGGAGGCACCAGAGGGGCCCTTCCTGAGCTGCAGTTAGTGAAGCACAGCTTTTGTGCTGAAAATTGATGTCTGGAAACCTTTCCTTTGGCTGCCAAGGGGATTATTGTATTAAAATTTCAAAGCCTGCAGTTTGCCCTGGATCAGAACACCTGGAAGCACGAGATGTGCAGAGCTGAGAGGTGACAGATTCACTGGATGTGCTTTAGAAATGGACAAAAAATAAAATAGAAACCATAAATCAGAGCAGCTTTTAACACCAATGTGGTGTGTGAGAAGGAAATGCAGGAATGACTTGCAAAGAGCACGATGGAAAGGAATTAATGCTGAATGTGGGCTCTGGTGTGCAGATACTGCAAATTAAACACCTGATTTAGGAATGTGGTGTTTTTATCAAACTTGTGGAATGTTTTATAGGGATTTTATAGGGATCCCAGGGAGCAGGCTGGGATGACAGGGGCTCTCCACACCTTGGCTGGAGCACAATCTGAGGAAAGACTGAGGGGCAGCAAAGGATCTGCACGACTGTGTGTGTCAGTGCTGCTTCCCTGAGGCAGTGGCCATGGAATCATGGATCATGGAATCATGGAATCATGGAATCACAGAATGGATTGGACCTTAATGATCATCCCATCCCACCCCTGCCATGGGCAGGGACACCTCCCACTATCCCAGGTGGCTCCAACCTGGCCTTGGACACTTCCAGGGATGGAGCAGCCACAGCTTCTCTGGGAAATCCATTCCAGGGCCTCCCCACCCTCCCAGCCAGGAATTCCTTCCCAATATCCCATCCAACCCTGCCCTCTCTCAGTCTGAAACCATTCCCCTTGTCCTGTCCCTCCATCCCTTGGAAACTCTCTCTCCATGTTTCTTGGAGCTCCTTCAGGTCCTGGAAGGGCACAATTAGTTCCCCCCAAAGCTTCTCCTCTCCAGCTGAACAATCCCAGTTCTCCCAGCCTTTCCTCCCAGCTCCATCCCTCTGGAGCCTCCTCCTCCCCAGCAGCTCCATGTCCTTCCTGTGCTGGGACCCCATTTTCACTGGGCAGGAACAATTTCAGCCCAGGCTGTGAACTCTGCAGTGGAAAAGGTTCCACTCTCCATCCCTAATCCCACTTTTCCTCAGCCTGGTTTGGTGATTTTGCACAACAAATCCAGGCACCCAGATCCCACTTGGGGGCAAATTTCTAGGAAATTAGAGCCATCCAGCAGCAGGGGCACAAAAATCTGCTCCTCAGCCCTCCTGAGCCATTCTGCACCTGCTGAGATAATGGTCCTACTTCATCCTAATGACAGAGAATTGAGGAAAAGCTTTGTCCTTGTGCATCCAGGGATAAAGACAGCACTCCAGAAACCTTGCTGCAATTAAATACCAGTTTAAACGTGCATGCTGTAATTAAAAGATGTCTGTTTCTTTAAAACAAATCCCTTTTAATTGGCATTCTAATTGAAAGCCTATTAAATATAGTGATAAATGCTATCTGAGAGATTACTTAAAATCTTGACATCTACATGATGCTCTGCAAAGCTCTCAAAACATTGACTAATTCACCCTTGCAGTTGCTGAGACAGATAAGTAAATATATCCAGGTAATTGGAGGAGAAAAAGAACTGAACAGAAATTTCATTTAGAAATAATTTAAAGGCACAGTGATTTTGGCTAAATGTTAAAAAAAATAAAGAGAAATTAAGGGTTTTTTATATTCTCTGTTATTGTAGTGGTCTGGATGTTGCCCTGGAATGTCCAGTGCTCATGATCGTGTCAGAGAGGCCACAAAAGCTGATTTTAATACCCTTCCAGCCCATGTCATTCCTCTGGGAACAATCCAGTGTGGGCAAAGCAGAGGTAAAGTCATCCCTGGCAATGTTCCCCCTGTGCAGCCTGGGGGATTGCTGCCCTGACTTCCTCAATCACACCCAGTCCTGTGGGGATTTTTCTGTGGAAAACAGGAAAATTTTCAATGCCTGCAGATTAATGGTTGGTCCTTCAGTCACCACAAAGTGACAAATTAGTGACATTTAATTCCCTTCCCTCCTCTGGCCTCAAGTGTCTGCTGCCCTTGGGGGGGTTTAGCAGAGACAAAAATCAAGTTTAAGAGTCTGGGATCTCCTCCCTGTTTAGTAGAAGGAAAACCTTGCAAGTTATTCCTATTTGCCATCAAATTTGGGAAATTCCCAAGTTAATTCCCAAGCTCTCCACAAAGTTTCTGCCCGTTGCCATAGCAACAGGCATCAGCTGAAACTGTGTGAGCTGAAAGAAATCGTTGCTTTTCTATGAAACTCAATTTATCACGTTTGTCACATGGAATCTAATGGCAATAAAATTATGTGGCAACAAGTTTTAGCCAGTGACAATAAAAGCCACCCTGATGGGACATTCCTGCTGACCATGAATTCCTTGGCTGGGAAGGGAAGGCTTACAGAGCCCAAAGTACATGTAAAAATGCAAAGCACCAGCTAAGTGTCACTTTGACATGTGGCTGAATGCAAAACACTGGCTGGGAAGCATTAAAAATAATATCCAAGTTCTAAGTCTCATTGGAGATCAATTTGGCTGTGACAGTGCCTTATCATGGAGGTAAAATACTGATTTTTTGAGCTTTGATAAAGTCTGACAGCTCTGTGGCCAATGCAAAGCTGCTTGTAAATTTGTATTTTGTGCCTTCTAATTATTTCTTCTTCAAGAATTTAAAGAACAAAAAGAAAACAAGAAACCCACAAGCAACCAACCTATGACAGAATTTAAATTTAATTGAATTTAATTTCTGCAAGCAATTCTTCAGCCCATGGTACTTTGTACCTGCAATAATGAGGTGTAAGAAATCACTGTAGAGATAAAAATAAGGGTTGTAATGCACTTCTTGACTATTCAGAAATACCACCATGTCCTCCATGGCTGCATCCCATGGGAATGAGCTGTGAGGAGGAAAATCTGGGATGAACTTGTCACAGTAACACCCATGAGGGGTTGTACAGCTCTTCTGTACCTCTGATGGCCAAAACTGGAGGGGGAAGGCAACAGAAACATCCTCAACTGCAGCTCTGCCCAATGTTCTAAAACAAATTAATGACTAAAATTAATCCTACAGTTGATTTTTGTACTACTTTGGTAAAATTAAAGATCAGAACCACAATAAAATGTGTAATTATGACCAAAATGCTTCAACCTTTTGTTCCTTATTTTAAAATAGAAATTTTTAATACATTTTTGTGTTGTAGCAGCATTTTCTGCCGAGTGCACAGTGTAAAAATCAACCACTCTAAATGTGACCCTGAACATCTCCATTGCTCAAGAGCTTCAATTATCACAATTATTTCTCTTAAGCAGCACAGACATGAAAAACACATGAACTTTTCTCCAATCCCTACAAGGTGAGACAAGCCTTGGTTAAAAACTCCCCCAGAGGCTGTTGGACATCACTGACAAGTTGCTGAGAGACCTTTTCAGCAGCAAACTGCAGCTTTTCTGGATGAACTTTTAATAGCAAATATTAAACAACTGGGGGAGGAAGAGCTTTCACAAGAGAAATGAAAGTTTTATTATTTTTCCCCCAAGTGTTAATAAAAACCAGTCTTGGGTGTAAAGTTGCCATCAGTCCTTGGCCATGTGTGTTGAGATTAATAATTTTTATTTAATGCACCATTCTTGTGCACCCAAAGGCAGTCAGGACATATAAATAAATATATATTCATGTGCCATGAATATATAAACCAGCCCTTGCCCATGAGTCTGGTTTAATTTACCTGTGGCCAGATGCTCTAAACTAAATAAAATGCTCNATAAATAAATATATATTCATGTGCTATAGGGTGTTGTTCAAAGGCCAGGCCTTGCTGTGTCCAGATGCTCTAAACTATAAATATAATTAAAAAAAAAAAAAAAAACCAGAGCATTTCAAGTCTGATGTGCACAATCCTATTTGCTACAGATAACAAGGCAAGAAAATCATCCAAACTGATATGATGGACTCGTGTTTTGTGCTTCAAGGGGTAAAACTTGAATCTAAAAAGCCACTGAACAATGTTTTTCCTCCCTTGTCTGGGCTGTGTTGAGAAGGCAAATCTTCCTCTTGCTGAGGAAATCCTCCCTGGCCACTGTTCTGTGCAGCCCCAGCAGCAGCTAATGTTTAATTACAAAATAATTAGGTTTTCTGCATGACTCACACAATCTAAATAAAGACAAACGTGGTTGTAAATAATTTCTGTCAGGCCTCATTATGCCTTTATACATCCCTATTTTTTCTCTTTCATGAATCAGACTATTAGAATAACATTAGATAAATTATCTGAACCACTGACTCATGCAAACCAAACTGCTAAATTCTGTTGTTCCTACAGAAAATATGGCTTTAGTATTCACAAATCAGTATTTTTTGCTCTTTGAAGTGATAGTCATTACCACAAAATTATCTGTACTTTGGCTACACACCATATCCTGAGTAATTCCTGAGTAATTATCCACCAAATTTATATTATGGAATGTAAAGGGCTCCAAGGATCTGCCCCACAAAAGTGATGTGCAGTAATTAAGGTGCCACTGCTGGAGATCATCACGTGGAGAATATTTTTCTATCAGCTAACAAGAAAATACAATCAGTTCAGTAATTACATCCCACCACGTTTTCCTGAGGTTTTTACCAACCTGCTTTGTTAATTGTTGAGTCTCCTTGACACCAGGCAAGGAATGAACTGCATTCCCAAGTTTTGCTGTTTAACTGCTGCTGTTTAACAAGTGCCAGGTCAGCATGGGGGGCTCTACTGAACCACTACTGAAATTGTATTTTAATCCAAAGATGGAGCTCAAGAGAGAATTCAATCCCTGAGAGATCCTTGGCCAACGCTCTGAATGCCCTTGGATTAAAGTCACAGCATTTTTAGGGCACAGTTCATCTTGCAGGTGCTTTATAAATGTCACTCCCTTGACCACACAGAGAATGCCAATGATATTTAAATATTTCAGTTGTCAAGTGCAGCTGAATGATGCCTGACATGTGCAGGGGTGCTCAGAGCATCAGGTTTTCTTAATCCAAATCCCTGAACAAGGGAATTGTAAGGCAAACATTACTACAGATAACACCAATTTCCAGTCTAAAATAAAAGGTATTTAGAAGCTGTGGTGTTAAACAGAATAAAGGCCAACTTAGAATCAATTGGAAATATTCACATGGCAGGAGAAAGGTTATTGCTGTCAAATACTTTCAAGCAACTGATGTCCAATCTGCAAATTCACTTCTCCAATGACAACTTAGAAATAAAAGAATGTTTCCTGCATGTTCTATTTTACACATATAAAATATCAAGTGATAGCCTGAGGCAGCACTTGTGTAAACTCCAAAAATTCAGAGCCTCATCTGAACATTTTTATTGGATAATGACTTGCCTGACTTGCAGAGTTGTCCAACTCATCCAAGGAAACTGGACATTCCAGGTGCCAAAACCTACATTTGTTTAGTAAGGACTAAGCAAACAGGAAAGAGGCATTAAACACATAAAACACTGAAGAGATTAAAAATAAGGAGTGCTGTCCCCAAACAAGACCTTTGGCACTTCCAAGAACACTTTAACAGTGTTCCCTGAGCACCAGCACTGGATATATGGACAACTCCACTTTTGGGATGCAAGAAGAGCAGGGATAACACCAACATTCCACTCCAGCCACTCAGGGGAGTTGGAACCACAGGATCTTTGAGGTCCCTTCCAACCCAACCCATTCTGTGACTTTTTCTTTTCCATAATGAGCCAAATCCATGCTGTGGCCAACCTGGAAATGCCCCAAAGTGGAACTACCTGCAGAGCTGTGCCATGCTCAGAACAGCAGCACTGGCACAGCAGGGAATTCCAGACTGGTACCAACCAATTAATGAGCTTGGAAACCCTGCAGCCAAAGTTTCCCCTCCCTAAAACCAGCAGGGCACTCTCAGCCTGCCCTGGGCTTGCCAAAAACTGGGAATCCTGGTTCTTGGATGCCATCTGCTGGGAGCTGCTCGTTATGGGTGCAACTCCACTTGTTTTCATCTGAAAAAAAACACCCTTTTACATTTTTTTTGGTTTATAAAGACAAGTGCATTGGATTTTGGATAATCCACCAAATTTACCACAGACAGGGCAGCAGAGTTTCCATGGCTGCTGCAACACATTGTGCTTAAGAGGAGCTGAACTATTCCCTCAGGAAATCAGGGAAAACTTGGGAATGTTTCCTGAGGCACAGGCTTGAATTAAAACCACAACCAGCTACAAAACAAAGTTAAAAATCTGCCCAGTTACAGCCAGGATAATTGTACACCAACCACTGGAATTCCTACAGAAAAGCAAGTTGGGAAATGCCAGGGCTAACCAGAATATTTGGGATTTACAGCCATCAATGGAAACACTGTATGGAACCCAAGTCCTTCTCAAAACCACCTCAAATACCAGAGGAAACAAGTGGGTTTTTCTCCCTCCACATTCACACTGTTTGAAACAGAGATGCTGCACAACTCACACATGATCTGTGTGATAATCCTTTTATAAAAATATGTTCATCTCATAGTCTGAGTATTTAGATTAAGAAAATCAGCTGTAGATTTAATATTTGGCCAACTGAATTCTCTGTCCACAGTTTTGGGAAATAGCTTGGAAAGATGATTTCAGTTTTAAAAGGTGGAAAAATACATTAATCAAAGCAGCCAAAGTCCAAAAGTGAGAGAGAACCTTTAGTTTTAAGGCTGTGAGGAGTCAGACTGGAACACAAAGGATACATTTAACATATCCAGGAGGGCTCCTAAAACCAGCTGAATATATCCCAGAGAAGCTTTTCCCAAAGAGCCATCACACTGCCAATGAAAAATCCCCCATTCCTCTTGGTTTGACACTTAAGCATTTTCCTAAGTGTTCAAACAAGACCAAGGAAACTACAAGACATGCCTGACTTTATTACTTTAATAAACAATGCAAGTATTTCAGTTTGCTTTACCAACAGGATGAAGCAAAAGCTTTCCTGAACAAATAAATAACTGCAATAACCAAAATAAGAAAGTTCTCATTAAATATATGGAACCCAAGACCAAGGAAAGTTAAAAAAAAAAAAAAAAAGAAAAAGAGAAAATGGTGGATTTTTTTTTCAAATGTTATTGGAACAATTTAATAAACTAAGGAAAGACTGGATATTGTATCTTTAACTGTCCTCAGCCTCAAGATTGATGTTATTTCCAAACTTTGCATAGAGCTGCACTTTGAGGTCAGATAACACCCTCTGAATTGACTCCACTCGGGATTCTAATGCTTCAATTTCTTCTTGTAAACTTCTCTGAAAAACAGGAAAAAATCCAACTGTAACACAAACTGAGTTATGTTTTCAGCCACAGAACCAAGCACGAGGTGCCCCTTGGCCAAATCCCTGCCAAGTGTGGCTGCAAGATTTGGATTTATTGCTGGGTGTGACTCCCTGTGCTCACACAGCCCCCTCCTCAACTCCCAAATCCCAAAGACTTTGGAATGTCCCAGGATGAGCAGATGATCCCATTCCAGTGCTCAGCACTGCCAGAGTAAAGCCAAGGAGCTCCCTTTTGGCCAGACACACCTTTGCCTCCTCCAGCATCTCCTGGGTCTCCTCCTGGGAATGACTGATGAAAACATCTCCAATCTGGTAGGGAATCAGAAGGGAATCTGCATCATCCAGCAGCATGATGTCATCACAGGCATCTTCCAAGTTCTGAAGTTGTTTCTAATGATCAAGACATAAAAGTATTTCAGTGCACACACTGTCACAGCAGCAGCTGGATAAGGAACTCAGTGAGGCTGGATTTGGGATAAAAATCCCCCCCCACCTGCAGGATTTCTACTGGACCAGTTCCACAGCTATGAGTCACCCTCAGCATTCAAATGAATTCCTAATCAATCCTTGTTATCTGTCATTAATACTGTAATTAACTGTCTAGACAAGAGAAACAGAGACTTAAATTTCTGTATCTGACATGCTCTTACATCAGATTGTTTAATTTAGGTAGAGAACAAAAAAGTACCTAAAATGGCAAATGCTAATTATTTTATTGCTCACAGTCCCAGCACCTTAAGCCATCAATGGAGCACCAACATAAAAAGGAACATTTTTATAAAGTACCTATCAGGTAAAAGAATTACAGAAAACATATTGTACCAGTATCAGCAGTTTTTAAAAACTGTGAAACTATTTTTTACTATTTAAAATCAAAGATTTACTTAAACTTACAGTAATGCACAGCCCCCATTTTCTGGGTTACACATGAAAAATGAATTCAGGCCAATGAAGAATAAGTGATATCTGAAGCAAATATACCTTTTTCACTTCTATTTCTTCTTTCAACTCTGTGATCCTGCTGGTATTTCTTGCAAACTTGTTAATTTTCTGTTGATCTTCAAAGGTGACATTGACATCCTCTGCAGCCTGCAAGGGGAGAGGGCAAAAGGAAGCTTTCATTTCCCACACTGAGCTTCTCTATAAGATGTTTTTCACGTTTTATGTGAATTGGTTACCCGTGATGTGTCACAGGAGATTTTAACCCCCCTGACCCGTGAGCACAGACTCTCCCTGACAGTTCATTTCCTGAATTCCTTCAGGGATGGAGACTCCACCAGGGAGAGACGATTTCCAAGGGATGGGGTGACAGGACACGGGGAATGGGATGAGCTTTAAGGTCCTTTCCAACGCAAACCATTCTACGATTAACCACCCTTTCAGTGAAGCAATTTTTCCTAAAATCCATCCTGACCCCCCCTTGTTTCCAACGAGCCGCACCAGCACAGACCCCGCAAGGCCACAACTCCCGCACACGGATCCCAACGCCCTCAGCTTCCCGAGCGGACACCGGCGGCAAGGACAGGGACATGGGAAGCCACGGGGGAGCTGTGGCGTCCTCGGGAAACCCCTGAGGGACCGAACCCCAGCGGAAAAGGCACAAATCCCCCCGGGAAGGGACAAACCCCGCCGGGCCCTTCCCGCACTCACCGCCTTCTTCATGGTGGCGGCCATGTTGGTCGGGCCGAACCACTCCCGCTCCGCGCAGAGGAGGAGCTGGGAATGTGGGAGAAAGAGAGAAAACGAGGAAAAGCTGCCGGCAACGGGCACCCTGCGCGGATCGGGGATTCTCCCTCTCTTCACCACATCCAGCGCGGCGGAATGGCCGGAGGGGCCACGGGGCAACGAATGACCTGAGCCCACCCCCGCGGCGCTTGGTACGGCCCGGGCACTGGGTAAGGGGGCGCTGAGACCGCCAGGGGGCGCCATCAGATGGGAATGGGAATGGGAATGGGAATGGGAATGGGAATGGGAATGGGGATGGGATGGGAATGGAATGGGATGGGAATGGGATGGGAATGGGAATGGAATGGGATGGGAATGGGGATGGGGATGGGAATGGGGATGGGATGGGGATGGGAATGGGAATGGGAATGGGAATGGGA
>WEIV01005793.1:20600-66287 GCA_013390005.1 Calyptomena viridis | reverse complement strand
GGGGGGAGAAAGGTGTCTGTAACAACTATCAAACTTCTCACCCTTAAACTATTAAGCTCTGATTTTAGTAGTAGCTGTAGTTGTAGTAGTAGTAAATTCTTAACATTCTAAGTTAGAGCCTGTTTTGCTTGTGTGAAGTAGTTAATAAACAGTTGCTTGTAATCCTTATCACAAAAGTCGGGGTTTTTTTTCCCTTCTCTGAGAAAATTTAGATCTATGTGTGGGCTCTCGGCTTTTAGCCAGAGTCAAACCATGACACCCATGTTAGATATTGACAGTAAAATAAGGGAGAACTGTATTGCAGAAGTACCTCATTTTCTCCACTAACAGAGGGACTTTGAACAATAAGCTTAGATGTAGATCTTTTCTTAGTAATTTGAATATCATTTGAATACCATTAGGAAGGAAATTAGATGTTATAACATCAGATCAGATTTGACAATACTGCTGTTGGCAAGGCACAATATATTGGCTGTTGGCAAGCAATATATTCTTCAGTGCATCATTTGCAAAAAACTGCTTTCAGAAAGTTGCCTGCTTGTTTCCCCCAGCTAGTCCATACAACTGGTTGGTTAGATTGGACTCAGAGGGCTTCCTATTTGTGGGTTTCTCTCTTTGAGTCTAGTTAATTAAAATTAGCTGAGTTCACAAAGGTCTTATATTTTTAAGAATTTGGGTTAATAAATATGATTTTGACAGTAACTAGCCATAGAGAGCTCAGACTCCTTCATTACCTGACCAAAAGAACATATGTGAAGAGCCAAGAAGTGAGTAAAGACAAGCAGCTGGGGATTGTAACTCTGGGTATCTGAATCTGTAAAATGACTGGCCAGATGCCAAAACAGGTCTTGTTCTTAGCTATGTAATTTTTCACTATCTTATTTTTTACCTCTTGGGTAGGTGACTGTTCATCAGCTTGTCTGTGAAAAGATTTCCAGTCCAAAGTCTGTCGGTGCACAAGGCTGAATATTAGCAGAGATGGGAAGACCCAGGCATCTTAGGTATTGCAGGAGCGAACCGTTGGTAACTGTATCTTCAAACTGCTGGCCTTGGATGTTATGTTGCTTATGCCATATCATTTACTGATCATTTCATTTTTCTGTGATAACCTGGTAAATCTAGTGAATTTTTCAGGTATGTTTTGCTAGCTTAAAAACTACACCTTCAACAAGACCATTGATGTATAGAAATTATACTTCGTTAACAATGTTTGAAGACATCAGTTTGTTAAGTCTCCTCCTTAGTAGATGCCTATTCCACTGTGATTTCAGCTATTAAAAAAGCCCTATCTTTTGGTCAAAGTACATATCATATGACATTAACAATGTGCTCAGACACCTGCTAACTGTTATGTTGCTACATTATGTGAGAGTAAAGTCATATATACAGTTTAATTATTCAGGTTCAGTTTGTCAAGAAAACAAACATGTTATGCATCTGTAAATGATTGTATCCCACATTAGAAGTAACCTGACAGAAAGCTGTGCTTGTGTACTGACTGTACTGTGTCTGGGTATGTGAAAGGATAAAATAATTGCTCTGGGGAGTACAGAATATGCTATAAAAGCTTAATTCATTAGTGTAGCAATTACCAGACAAGAATGTCAGCAAAGGTAGGAGTTACTACCACTATTAAATTCCACATGGTTCAGAAATGATCCTAACATGGCAGGGGGAGAGGTAAGATTATGTCCTAATTTATTTCAGTTTAGATGTAAGACTATACAGTAAACTATCTAAGATACCTCACATTGCATGTCCAGTCCTGTTTTTTGTTGTCTTCAGGAGTGCGGGTCTCATTCAGGCAGGCCTATTGCAGTTGAACAGGTAAAGCTTGAATTCACTACAGTTCACCTTAGCTTCTTAATGTAAGATGTTTTACCATGTGGGTATTTCTATCCATGGAGCAAAGCCCCAGGACACTACGCCAAGAAAATAAATTAATTTTCCTAAGTCAGTTTTGATCAAACATACTCACTTATGTCTTAGATCTAAGGATCTAATAAGTCATAGAAGTTCCACCTCGGTTTTGGAGCACTTCTCTATTTTTTCCTTCTGTCCATTTGTTAAAGTATGTAAATCATTGTATTTTTTGTACACATTCACTGCAAAACAATAGGATATTTTTTATTTTGTGACTAGCTGCATTGACATACCAAGTGAGGTGAGAGGTGGTGTTTCTTCATATTAGAAATATGGGTCAGTTCCCCATTATAAGCTAAACAGACTGCTGTGATGAGATCCAGCTGTTTGTCCTCTGTGTGCCCTAAGCATTCTCAGGACCCACAGGAACACACTAGAAATACAAACCTTGTCTCTTATACTTTTTTATCTATGAGACTATCAATCCAATTGTTTGACCATAAAAGTAATGTTGTCTGAACTAGATCTTGTTTCACTCCAGCATCCACACATACTTCAGCTCTCCCAGCTCACCAAGGATCTCCCTCTTCTGGTTCACCATTTTGATTTTTTTCAAGGACATCTAATATATTTTGTACTTATTTAATATTTAGACTTTGTAGATGTTTTCATAACACCTTTTTGAACTGCTTATTTGAAAATACAGGCAGAGATAAAATAATAAACAAATCTTAGCTATAATTTTTTGCTTCAGTTTTCATACCATTCACCAAGGAATTATTAATGTTCAAGATCATTATATCTGGGGCTATACTGGGTCTGCTGTATGCTGTCTGCTTACAAACAGAAATTCCAGGAAGGGTATTGTTATGGTTTGATTCTGGCTAAAAGCTGAGAGCCCACATATAGATCTAAAATTTTGCAGAGAAGGGAAAAAAACCCTCGACTTTTGTGATAAGGATTACAAGCAACTGTTTATTAACTACTTCACACAAACAGGCTCTAACTTAGAATGTTAAGTATTTACTACTACTACTACTACTACTAAAATCAGAGCTTAAGAGTTTAAGAGTGAGAAGTTTGATAGTTGTTACAGACACCTTTCTCCCCCCACCCCTCCCTTTTAAGATCCTTCACCTGCCCCCAGCAGCTCAGGAAGGCAGGTGGCTGGCGGGGGGGTACAGTCAGACAAGTCAGACGTGGTCTTTGCTGCTGCTCAGAAGAGAGAGAGAGTCCCACCCCAGCTTTCCTCCTGGGGTNACCCACCCCCCCCCCCCCCCCCCCCCCCCCCCCCCCCGCTAATAAAAAACTCTGGCTACTTAAAACCACAACAGGTATGAAGACCCAACATTTCTATTCTTTCAAAAGATACAAAAGAAAATATAGGACATAGTTGAAAACCAGCAACAAAAACCCCAACTAATCATCAAAAAAAGTGGACTGTAATCTGAATGCCATGTACCCAGCATTCCAGCCAACTTCTGCTGAAAACAGGTAGAAAATAGTGGCCTTTGCGGAGGAAGGGAAGGATTAGTCTTATCAAAGTATAAAAAGGAAATTTCTTTGTCATAGTACAATGTCCCTTAAACACCTGTTTTTTCCAAGGTACTATGACAAAAGAGGACTGTCTTTATACACTGAAAATTCCTTTATGAAACATTCTGTAATTATTTTTCATCATTATATTTGTGTTGTACTTACCAGAATATAAGCTATTTCTCTTTTACATGATTCTTTGTTAGACTTGTTATTTTTCCACTTGCAAATACTATAAGGGGTTAATAGAGAATTATTGTCTGCTAACAGTACTGAAATGTTTCTCAAGGGCAAGCTAATAAGTGCCAAAAGTTTAGTTCCAGTGAGACTCAACTGGGAGAGCAAAATTGTATTTCAATGTTCCTGATGTTCTTTTAGTCTTATATGATGTCAGTTGGACTGGACTGATTAGGAACAATTTGGAAAGAGGAAAAGGGTCAGCTGATTTTGCCCTACCCTGATGACAGTAGATAACACCCTCTGAAAATGTGCAGTACGTTCTGATAAGAGAAGAAAACAAGGGTAACCTTTCACATTTGTCCCCTCTGGATTGCAACAAGAGTTATACTGGAATACCAGATTTAGCTGATAATAATACTTACCTATTTATATATTTCTTCAGAAGTAATACACTTGAGAGCAGAGATACTCTTTAATTGACATCACATAAATGAAGAAAAATGTCAACTATTAGCAATTGTATAACTGAATTGCCCAGAGATCAACACAGTATTTCCAAATTTCATGGAAAGAGACTAAATTGCCGGCAGCAGTCTCCCTGTATTTCTCATGTCTCTTAAATTCAGTTTTCCTCTGGAATTCAAGGATTTATCAATTTGTATGCCACTGTTACGATTGTAGCTATTTCTCTGTATCGGGGAAGGGATACACCAGTAACAGAAATCTTTGTATACTGTTCCTTTCTAAAAAATTGCCAAAACTTGTCTCCTCTTCGGTGTGCATACATTAACAATGACTTTTGAAGAAACAACTTGCCTGCTTGTGGCGTCGACAAGGATCTTTCTGGCTATGCACCTGTAAAATTATTTGAATTTCTTTCTGCATTTCATTCTAGAGATTTGCAAGTCAATTATCAGGAGTGTTGTGTGAGTGGATGTCATAGGATGGTTTATGACTGGGTTATGTTTATTTTGGGCTCTAAACTGACACAGTTAGGCTAAGGAAAATGGAATAAATTTTCTAGCAGTTCAGATATTTCCTGGAAATATATATTGAGCTGAGAAGTTTTCTAGGAAAATATAGATCATCTTAGTTTTAAAGCATAGATATATATAAAAAGAACCTACCTGATTCTGACCTCAGAAGCAAAGTTGCATTTTTCAGTTATATAACAGGGACACAAACTAATCATTCAACCTGAGAATTACATACTAAATCTTTTGAACACCCTCCTGATGTTAATGCAAGTAAAGACACATCAGGGTTCCAGCCAGATTGTGCACAAGCACACAGAAAGAAACAAATTTACTGTATTCAATTACTGATTAACCTATAAGTTAAAAGACAGAAAAAATGGAATGCAGTGATAAGGTCTGGAGGGATTTAATAGAACAGATTTGTTCAGATAACCATTAAAATGTAAGTAAACAAACAACTAATAGAAGTGCCGTTAACTGTCAATTACTACTGGGGTATGAACAGTCATTTTAGGTGGAGATTGTGAGCAAGTGGACAACTTTTCCTTTACAGTAAATCATTTTAGTGCCTTTGAATAGATACATTACAAGAATACTGTGATATTTTGGTTGGATTTCCATGTAGGATTTTGTGACTGTTGTTAGACTAAATATTAAAATGCAAGGAAGTAAAGAGATTTTTTGATATAGAGAGTTTAAAATATAAAAATTTTGCACCTTTTTTCAGCTTAGTAGTGAATCCTGAGCAACAGATTGACTTGGTAAAATATCTTCCACAGTAGTTAGACAAATGTTTTATAATATTATATTTATAATATTTAGAGTATGGAAATCTTCCAGCCATTTCTCTTGTTAATGTAATTTTGTTTTTCTTTCATACATGAAATTCTAATAAAACATTAATTATTTAATTTTACTAGTAAGAGATGCAAGAAGTATAAGCAGAAGGTGAAAAATCTGTGAAGAAAATATAAGCTTTATCTCATTTCTTTTTTAATTTTCTGAAAAACTTGTATTATCTTCAGTGAGCTTACCTGAACTACAGCCTCAAACATTTGGGTTGAAAACAATCTGGATATTTCATCCAGTTTATCATTTACACACAGTTTTCCTGTTCTTTATTCCCATAAGTATGCTTAATCTCACCTGCTCAGTGAAGTCATTAGACTGCAGCAGCTCTCTAGTGTACCTCTTTAGCTAATTTATTCTATTATTCAGCTGTATTCACTGTTAAAAACCTCTTCCTGATGGCTAATCTAAATTTTAAATTCCAGTCCATTTTTCTTTGTTTTATAGCTCTGAATCTCTACATGTAAGTTTCTGCCTGTTATTTCATTAGACTATTAAAAAAAAAAAAAGGCATATTTTTAAGAAAAAATAAATATCTCTCAGAGCATATTAGAGTTATAGGGAACCTTCCCATTTGACTTGAGCATGTCATGGTGAAACCTAAAACCTTCTTGGAAGATCTTGACACATTCCATGTCTTTCAGAAGAAAGAAAGAAATAGCAGTGGGTTATTAATAAATATTATGACAGCCCAAGAGTATCCTCTGTCAAAGAAATCTCAAGGAGAAAGGACTTTGAATGTTGACAAGGAAGTCTTAGAAGTGATGGGGAGTTACAGTATGGGAACAGGCTAAGGAAATAAGGAATAAAAGGATTTGGAAGTAAAGATAGAGATGGACACAGCAGTTAAAAAGCCCCCAAACAAACAAGTAAACAAATAAAAGGAAGAAGGGAGATCACCATAAGCTAAAGCAAATGTCTTAATACCTTTTTTTTAGTTGTTAGTATGGACATTTTGTCCATAAGCAAGAATACATTAGATCTTTCTCTTTATGTTTTTGTAAAAATGTGACCTTTTCTGGAGCATTTTTATGGCATTCTTAGTANATGTTAAAAGCAACTGCAGGTAACACTTTAATTTCATATGGCAATTACTTTTAGAGTTTTGGTGATTAACATGTCAGATATTTAATGGATCAAAAAACTCTTCCACTTGTCTCCATAACAGCATTCCTATCTGAAATTAATATTTTTTAATTTAGAATTAATATTATTTTCTCTGCAGTTTTCTCTCATAATTTTTTTTATTTAAGCCAGGAGAAAAGTAGTAGTGATTAATCATAGGCATTTTAGTTTAGGTAGCAACATATGTGGGAAAAGTAATTTTACCTACTTCAGAAGTGCACCGTTCTAGTGCTTTTGAAAGGCAAGAGTATAAAAATTCTGACTTATGCACTATATGACAAGGAGAAAATAATGTTATAATAAGGGCTGTTCTGCTATCCATCCTTGTAAAACTTAGTGGAGGTTTCTGTACGGTTTTAAATTATTCTAAAGTATATTTATAGCCTGGCACAAAGCCACACTCTGTTCACTACATTCTTATCAGACCTTTGGTGAGTCAGACAGGACAAAATTACTGAGCTGTGTGCCAAGGTTCTGTTCTTTTCTCAACTGTTCAGCCATTCCTCTCAAGGGTAAAATCTCAGCAGAACTACCAGTGGAAATTATTTGCATGCATAGACACAAGCTTCAAGAAGCTAATGTTTAGAGCAAGAGATGGGGGACAGTAAGTCGGACCCAAAGCCTGGAGATTCCATTTTCTTGATTCCTACTTTACTCTGACTTCCCCATTGTCTCTGGTAAGTTCACAAAATCAAATATTTGAACATAGGCTCTAATTTTCCCTGCAGCAGAGCTAAAGGAGTTATTTCTAGGACTGCATCTGTGCTGAAGTCCCTTTTCTTGTTCTTCTACTTCCTACTCACATATTTTCTGCATTTCTCAGTTCTCTGAACTTTATGGGGTTCAGGTTCACCAGCTTACCAACCTGACTGCCCATGTCCTCCCCATGCAGGAAGCAAGGATGACTTGGATTGAAGATTTAGATCCAGTAGTGGTCCCAATGGAAGCTAAATTTTTGAACCTCTGACAATGATATGTGATTATTTCAATTTTTTTTTTTTTTAATTTTATGTTATTTTGGACATAGATTTCATCCTTTCTATATCAAAATTTGCCCAAAGCCTGAAACAATTACATCATTAAAACCCCCAAATAAGAAGAGAGTTAGCAAGATGAATTTTTGGCCTAATACTAAATTAATGAGCTCATTTAATATATATACTGGGACTTTTAAACCCTGTCTGCACCCAGCTGGTTTTAGAAATGGTAAGGCATTTTAAAGTGACTCTTTACCATTACAAGTAGTTAAAAAAAGTTGTAGAACCAAATCAAAAAATGAAGTCTCAGGCTCCTGGAGGAAAATATTTCTGAGTTTGATTGTGGTCTCTCCAGGAAAACAATTGAGTTATTTGTCAAGAATAGTTATTTAACATGGTTTCATTATCCAATAAAATTTTATTGCCTATGGTTCCAGGTTGTATGTTTTGTGTAGGAGTATATAAATTAAATCACACAGTCTTGAAGGGATTATGAAATAATGTAGTAACTAAAATTGGACCATGGAAGACTAAATAATTGAAGAAAAGATTGAATAATCAGAAGTATTTCAAATTCATTCAGGAAGAGGTCAAGCATAAAATTGTAAAAGGAGAAAGGCAATGGGAATGGCAGAGTACCAAGATACTACCAAATGTTTGATTTTAAGGGCCTTGTTTTATACCATCTTACCGTTATCCTGGGATATCTCAAAAAAGAATATTATGAAATTTTTTAAATATAGATATTTAGACATATTGAGCAAATTTTTATCTGACATCAAGGATTATCAGTATATCCTTTGTTCTAAAGGAAAAAAATATCTTATATTGGTTTGTTTACCAGTGATAACATTAATTATAGCAATGAGTAAACCCAGCAATCAGGACAACTCACTCTCAGTGGTCAACACAGAGAATACTAACATACCTGTAATTAAAAACTTATATGTGGATATGGCTTAAGCAGCCTTGATAACAAAAGCAAAGAAAACTTCATTTTGTTTCTGTAGTAATTGGTTCAGTCACTGGTATTTGCATAAATACTTATATGAAGTATGGTTGCCACATTACAGTCCTACAGACATAATGTTGGTATTATCTTACTGTCATTTCCCTCTTGAATATAACACTCAAATTTCATTAGTGTTTGCATCACCAGAATGCTTTTGCCTTGTCCCAGAATTATCCTTAAAATTTTTTTTTTATTTATGAAAGTCATAGCCAAATCAGTAAAAAGAACCCAGGAGCAAGAAAACAGACTCAAAACAAACTCATACTAATTTTTACCTTCTCATTAGCAATTAATCCTGCAAAGTCTCCTCTGCACATAAGGGAAGGATCAAAGGTGTTGTAGAAGGAGAATTCAATTAATAATAAAAAATGAAGTGAGAAAGCATGCACTGGAGATGAAAATGGATGGAAAAATAAATAGGTTAAAACCCCTCCAAAAAACCCTACCAAACCCCAAAGCCAGAAAGGTAACAAGATCCAAACATCAAAGTTCTAGGTCTGGTAAGAATTAGCTTGCAATGCTTAACATAAAAAATTGACTGGTTTTGTTGTATACAAGTAGCTACAAAAAATAATTTTAACTTTCCTAACATAAATCATTATTGCTTCTGTCAAATGGCGTGTTTTGTGGTGAGATAAAAACTGGCATGAGCACAAAGGTATTCCAAATTTGCAAGGTTAGGAATCAAAATGGTGGAGGGTTTACTGAACTTGTGAGTCATCATCTGTTTAAAAGCCCTGCTGTGAGATACTAAAAGCTCCTGGTGCCTACTGGTATATTCAGTGCAAAATGTGAACTCTGAAGGCTTTCTCAGCTGGGCATGCTGAGATTTAGTCAGTCCTCAGCCCAAAGAAATTCCTTTCTACAGCAAAACTGAGGATACTGAAAAGGACTGGGGAGAAAAGCCTTCATTATCCTCAGTGCTAACCTAAAGGACAGCAGTTTCATAAATCCATTTAAGTCACTAAATCATAGTATTAGGGCAGTTAAATGGAACACAAATGCTGAATTGGATTTCTCAGACATTCATTTTGGAAAAAAAAAAGGAAGCCCATAAGACCCTCTGTCACATGTTCAAGCCAATATAGTAAATAGAAACAGCTTGTTCTAAAGTTTCCTGTGAAGAGGAATTAACCTGTGGGTGTCTCATTGCACAGGATCTGAAATATTAGTAATTTTAGACTAAATTAGTTTTACTTGAAATATTTTTTGAAAATTCAGGAGCTCCTTACAGTATACATCTTTAATGAAATATTAATTCTGAGGTCCACTTCTCTTCTCTTCTTGCAAGCATGCAAGTTATCAACTAGTGTATCAACACCACTTGCAATAAATATTTTCAATATACTTCAGTGTTAGAAGCGAAGGAAGATTTAAGTTTCCACACCACTTAGTGGAGTGTATCAAATTAAAAAGAATATAACAGCACAGATTTTTGCTTTGTGTTGAGACAAAGTCCAACATTAGATTTTGTGCAATTATCTTCTCATTTTTTGGATACTTTGTAATGGACAGGATAGTGCAAGAGATACTGTTTTACAAAGACATTATGGCTGGTTTGATGAAACGGAGATACAAATGGAGTCCATCAGTGAGGGAAGGCAAATGCCAACAGAAAAGACATCACACCACTGCTATTTAAGTTAAACTGTTCCATAAGAACCTTGGGACTGCAGTGAAAGCCAACAGTTATCTCATTGAACTGTTCTCTTTATTCTCACAGCAGCCCTTCACAGTTAACCATCTTCCCCACTGTTTTTTCTGTAGACCAGCATGCAGCTGTTAATTATTTCTACTTGTCAATCTTCTTTTTTTCCTACTCCTTCTACTTCCTACACTGTGACCTATTAATGTTTTCTCCCCACCCCCCGTAGAAGAAAAAACCCCATCAGTTTGTATATTTCTTTCTGAACATTAGCTACCCTAAGAACAATTTCAATATGTTATTAAAAGCAGCAGGGATAAAAATTTTCAGAATTCCTCACAGTAGCAGAGAAGGTTCCTTAGAACCTGGAAATTACTGCCTTGTTATCAATTTCCTTAGAATAAAATAGTTTGACCATTCAGTTTTATTTTTGGTTTTAAACTACCTTCTAGTTCTGACTGTTTGGGGATTTTTCTTCAGCTTATTCCCTTACTCCCCACAGTCTTCCTAAGCAGACCCCACTTCTGTGACAGTCAACTCAAAAAGGGCAACCTAAGGTGTGGCTTCACATTGTACTTTATCCAATACAGCTGTCAGTTGTCAATGAAAGAGGCCATCATTATTTTTTCCGATGTCTCCCAAGCAGGCAATCTTAATCCTAACCAATCTTAAAGAAAAGAACTGGAATATGTATTTATTCACGCACATACACTCAGACACACTCTGAACAAATTTATACAGCCAGAAGACCTGATATGAAGAAGAGGTTGGGAAGAAATATCATTGTGACTGAGAAAGTAAAAGAGGGGGATATGATGTGATGTGATATGGTTCTTTCACATATCAGATAGACCAGCTGATGTGGACATAATATGAAACTGCAAGTTTGTCCTGAGCATGACTGGGATGGTGTTAACTTTCTTTATAGTAGCCCTTATGATACTATTTTGCATTTGTGCCTAAAACACTGTTAATAACATTCCATTGTTTTGACTATCATTAAACTTTGTTCACACAGCATCAGGGCTTTCTCTTTTTCCCACTCCATCACCCCAGTAAATAGGGTGAAGATGGGCAAAACACTGATAGGGGAGACTGCTGGGACAGTTGGCCCAAACTGGCTAAATGGATATTCCATGACGTATGTTGCCATGATTAACAATAAACCAGAATAATGTGGGTGGGGTTGTAGATTTGCTTCCAAGGTTCAGAGAATGGCTGGACATCTCTCTGTTTGTTGGAGACAGTGAGTGATTTCCTTTGTTTCATTTTCTTTTCCTCCTTCCTTTGCCTATGCAGTGGGCCTAAAAGAAACTGGACTAACATTTGAATAGATTTGCCACAGATTAATTTTTCAACACAAAAGCTGTGACAATAAAAGTGCTTATGCAAGCTTAAGAAAGACTTATTATTGAAAAAAAACCAAACAAAAACAACAAAAAGCTAGAAAAGAGCAAAGAAAAACAAACACAAAATCCAAACAAAAACCAAAACCAAGACACAAACCAAACCAAACCAAAACCTCATGGATATAAAATGTCTTTTTTTTGTGTTTTCCACAATGCTTTGACTAATTCACATTAAATTCAGCACAAACTTAATGTAAAAATGGGGTCACCATAGAATTCTAGTGTAGGGATATGGCATTTGGTACTTGTTTATAGGATAAGCTTTAACCTAATGTTTTTTTGGAAAGTCTCTTGAGATATCTTATAATTGAAAGTCAGCCCACAAATTGCACTTCCATTTTGTATCATTCAGGTTACTTCTAGACATCTGATAATTAGACCTTTGAATTCCCCAGGTTGAGTTTGTAATTAAATGCATCTGCAAAGCAATAGGTAAAATAAGTACTTGAAAATCAGGCCTTATGTCCAAATTAATTCTTTTGAGATTGATGGAACTAAATAAAGACTCTGTTTGGTACATTATTCCTTTTGGCTCGAAATCAATGGTTCTGTGTGTCTTTCTTCAGTTCCCTTATTAGATAGCATCACCACATTTTGTACACTGTTGAACCTCATTGTTTTTCAACTACAAAAACCATTTCATAACATCTTGTTCATATCCTGCCCTGGCCCTGCCCTAACCCACCAAAAGGTATGTAAAGCCAGTCAAAGCTTCAACTCTGCAGCTCTTGGTGTGAAAATAAACCCGCTTTTCTTCACTATGCCTTCAAACAGAGAACTCATAAGAAAGAACATACACAAAGAATGGAACAGAGCTATTTTATTACACCTAAGAAAAGTAAAGTATTCATTAAAATGTTATGTAATACATCTTAAGATTCTTATTCCTTGCAAAATGTAACAGGCTGTAATACCTGAACTGATAGTGCCAGACTATCAATGCAGTGAAAGGAGCAACTGAATCAAAGAAAAACTCTATGTTAATAGACAGTGATATGAGCATAAATAACATATCTAGAATCCATGCAGATAAAAACACGCTTGTTTTTATTTTTAGAAATAAAAAGGTAAGAAATTTTGTTTGACAAAAAATCTAATCATATGTCAAAGCTCTTTTATTACATAGTTTTTTGCCAGAAGATTCACAATTTTTTTTTCTCTGACAGATCTCTGATTTTGAAGGAATTTATCCATTAAAGATACAGATTTCTAGATTCACAATACTAACTGTGCCCTTAATTTTATAACTGAAACTTCTTTAAACTGAAATCAAAACCCAAATCCAAGAATTTATCTGCTTTAAAGCAATTTGTTCAGCTTAACTGTCTTCGCACTTCACTGCTGTAATTTCTCTTCTGTATCTCTGAGTAAATGAATATGAATGTTTCTTTCTTTGTCAGCTAATAAAAATAAGCACATAAAACAAGTATAGAGTCTCAGTGTAATTCTTGGCTTGCAGTGTAGTTTTGAATAGTGTCATCTGACCAGAACAACAGGCCATGGAAACAAACTTATGAAGATTGCTATTCATTGTAGGTGATTTTTGCAAAATATATCTGCTTGTTCAATATATAGATATATGAGGCATGTCGAGAAGGATTAATTTGGAACAGAGAGGTTTTCAGCTTTTTGTTTAGCCTCTTTGATGACATGATGTATTTTGTCAGAGATATGATGATCCAGACAAGTGAAATACAGTCTAATTTTTAATGTCAGATCAACACGTTTTTTCTGATTTTTTTTTCTCATAAGTTAATTTCTTCCTGATACAATCCAAATAACTGGTTTTAACTTCATTATAAATCACTGAAATTATATGGAATAGAATCTCTGAGAGAGAATCTATTTTATTTCCTTTGTATGAGCATAATATAACATCCAAGATATGCCTATAGTAATGTAGTAAGAGATGTAGTAAGAGTGCCATTTTATAATGGTTATGTCAATACTTAGACCTAATGCCTATAATGTACAAAGAGCTCCCAAGAGATATCTGTAAATTACTTATCCACAGAGGTATGAATATATGATGGGACATTTATATAAATACCAGAAAATCCAATTTCTCAAATACATTGAAACCCAGCTAGTATTCTTGAGGACCAAGAAGGAAATTGTTTTCCAAATGAGTTCAATTAACCACTGTTTATTTCTACAAAACACAAGGGAAAAAAACATAATTTGAAGAGGAAAACAATCCTTTGATACGGACATTATGTCTGTGACAAGCCTACATTCCCCTCCCTGAACACTAAAGGGCAATAGAATAATCTAAGAAGGGGGGGAAAACCTCTGCCTTTGCTTGGCAATACACATGATTTCAACACAGAATACATCATCAGAGGAAGAAGAGAGAAAAGGTGCTTTAAACTACAACACTAGTGACAGACACCCCACAGACAGATACAGTCTTGGAGTAACAAATTTAACTTGTACCCCTGCATTCCTCAAGCTAAGGCTTGGAGGTGTGAGACAAAACTGCCATCTTCCCTCCACTTACAGGAGGAGGGAAGACTTAAGGAATAGTTGAAGTCAAAACCCACCAGCTTTGTATATCTTTTAATAGTAGGCAACACACGATGAATTAGGCAGTAAATAACCTACAATTATATTCTTCAAAACTAATATTCTATTAAGAGAACTACTGTAACAAAATGTGTCTAACCAGACCCCCTTCTCTAGTTATTTCTGAATGAGGCCAGTCTCTCTCTCGTAAGTGTCCACAAAACAGTTAAAAGTAGATAAGAGCATTGGTGGAAAAAACAAACCACTGACTCTATAGCATATCTTTTATTATGCGTATAACTTAAAAACCATTCAATAGAAAGCCAGAAGTCCAGTTCTCACCTCAAAGATTGTTAGAGGCAAAAATGAATCTTATATTGTCCCTGAGGTCCAGTTTAGTGTTAGCTATAATGTAAAATATCTTCTTTCAGTTCACAGAGTGTAGAAGGGGGGGATCACAGCCTACATATGGAGACAAGATAGCTGGTCAAAAGGAACCTTTCTGGCATCTGAATTCATCCTAGAATTTTAACAGCTTAGCAATACCTTGTGGTTTTTGGTGTTTCTCATACCTTGAAGGTCAATTGTGTATATAATGCATGAACCTGAGGAAAACATTGTGTCATCTAATTGCCTGTTTTAGAACTTATTGTGAAAAAACAGAGGTTAAAGGTTTTGTTGGGGAGAAAGGAATCGATGATTTGATTGGAAAATAAGAATAGCTACCAGACATACATAACATCCTCCTTTCTATGTTCAAAGTTTGTTTGTTGGCAGTTTTTATTTTTTTATCTTGGCAGCAAATGCTAGGTTGTGTCACCAGCAAGCAGTGAGTATGATCTGTAATTTAGGGCATTCTTCTCTTTTAGGAGGAAACTCACTTGCCTGACCAAAAGAAATTCTTCACACACTTTTTGCATAAATAAATAAGAAAATATGTACTAACCACAGAAGTGTTTTTCTCTTTTTTTAGACTTCTGTTTCACTCCTCTAGTTCTAAATACTGCTAGAAATGAAACTGTGTTCAATATTAAGAGTTTCTACCAAAACCACGTTTTCTACCAAAAACCCGTCCTTTTCTTTGGCTTACCTATGATTCAGTCAAGTATATACTTAAATAATAGGTGATTAAACTTGCAGCTTTTCTTTATCATTGTCATAGACTATACATGAAACTTTGTAATACGTTCTTAACTCTAATTTACTGCACTGCAGTATTATTTAAAGGATTATCTTTTTTCAGTTCTGGAGACAGTAGCAGGAAGGTGGTTCTACTGTGATGAGAAAGCCTAAATCCATTATGAGTAACAGTTTCTGTTTATTTTGCAGATGATCAAGAAAGACCAAAATCAAGAGGTCCTTAACACAGCAACAGGAATAGAAAGAAGTCAGCCCAAAGACACACAACAAGAAACAGCAAGGTTATGGGCAAACATTTTCTCTGGCTTTCCACAGATCAAATTATGGGATAATAAGGAGACTTTAACAGGGAAGAAAAAATCCATAGTAGCAGAATATGTATACATCCAGTATCAATCCAATACCGACAATGACCTGCTGTCTCTCTGGTATGTTTCTTCCATTGTATCTTTGTCCCTTCCATAAGTGTAGAAAATTCAATAAGAGCTGTCTTACTAGCTAAAGAGTAAAGCCTTTGCATAATACGACTTTTTTGGCTCCTTTCAGTGAAGATAAAAATGCCAGTCAAACACACACTGTGGAAGTATTATGTAGGTTTCAAATCATCAACTGGTATTTCAGCTGCCTACTTTTGAAAAAACCATACTAAATAATTTGAAACACTTTTGTAACAGACTGCTAATCATTTGTTTTAAGTGGAGAAATTTTTCTTATGAGGCAGGAATCATCAGTATGAATAGAACTGTCATATTTGTGAGATAGTGACAACAACATAAGACTGAGCTGGTGAGTTCAGGGATAAAAAGTTGGATATTGCACAATTATCTGTTAAACTGGAAGAGGCAAAAGCAGACAAAATAATTGCTGTCTGTATTATAAACTGGTTTTCATAGTGTTCATTTTGCAAAATGTTCTTGATTACCTTTGTGTCTTAATATTCTGGTGTGCAGAGCTCTTCTAAGTAGGACTAGGAAACTGCATAAGTGGATACAAAGTTAAATATTTTCAGACCTTAGTGACTGAAAAACTTGTGTAAACTGAAGAGGTAACCATTTGACACAGTGCTGATGTTTTAGAAAATGTGTTCACTAAGGGCTTTGCCATGATGTTTTGGCTACACAGTAGAGTCATTCTGGCATCTACTTAGAGGAATGTTCTTTTTTTAATTCCTTAAGCAGGTGGGGACCATCGATGGAGTGAGGGCACACTAAGCGCAGACTTCTGTTCAGTGTCTGATTTCATCCTGGACTCAAGTGTGAGAGGCACCAAACGCCCTGGTCTACTCAGGAAAGCAAATGAACATGTGCTTAGCTTTGAGTTTATAAATGCCTTCTTGAACTCTGTCAGAGCACTCTGTGCATGACCACAACTAAAGTTTAAACTAAAATAGTTGTGGTCTGTAGGCACCAATCCCACCACATGAACCATTGTGTTCTTTGGACAAGATTTTGGTAAATGTGCTAAACTGCTCTGGGCTGAAATCCACCCTGTTACTCCTATTGTTCTTCTGTATCTGTGCCTACTGCTTAAACTTTTCCAACACTGTGCTATTTTCCATGTCAGTAGTAGGAGTGGAAATGACTGACACTATTTTCTGCTTCCATTAGATGTGTGTGTTTGTGTGGAGCATGTTGCTATGTGGAGGGGACTGGTGCTTGTCTGCTTTTCTGGATTTGGAAATAAACCACCTCCCTTTTAAGTGCAAGGAATCATCCTACCTGGCAGTGGGAAGTGGTCTTACTGTAAGTTTATTGAAGATGGAAATGATTACAGAAAAACAGGGATCAAGGAACTGCAGATTTTTCATCTTTAGTGGTTTCTGTTTTCTCCCCTTTTACTCTAAAAGAAGTTACTTATAAAGCACTTTTTTGTGTGTGTGTATGAAGACTTACAACTGTTCATAATTTCCTTGAAAAATATGTGGCATCTAATTAGTTAAGAGGGGCCCAGCTAACTTTACAATATTTATCTTTTGTAAAAAGGCTCTAATTTCCACCTGGAGATGGATATATTGAACTATTAGTAGAACAGGAAAGTCTATTTTGCCTTGACAGAGTACCTAGTTTCCTCTTGAAAGATCAAAAATAATTGAAACACATTTATTTTTAGCTGATTATGTGAAATCCATTGGAGGTGTTTTCGGGGAATTTTTTTCAAATTTAGGTAGGTCCACATCAGTCTTTCAGGTCTTTTTTTCTCTTTGCTTCTATAGCCCTTTGATTCTGTGCGATTCTGTGCAATTCTGTCCTTTGATTCTGTGCAGTTTTCTTAGTGAACCAGTATTTACATGAACTGATCATGACATCTTTTGTGATATTTCTTTTGCAACATTAATAAAGATTAGAGTTACTTTGTAAAAAAATATTGCAATGATTTGCCAAGTGCTATGATCTGAAACAATGGGAAAAAAAAGGGGAATAATTGCCCTCATGTAAAACTGTATTTGTGATTTAACTCAGACATGGCTATTACATGTGCTTTTATTTTTGGAAATGTGCTACACCATTGTTTTCTATAATGTCTGCCATATGCTGCCAGTTACTTTTGAATACAATAGCATTTGTTCTTCAGACAAAATAAAGATAGGTTATTTTCATATTTTTGACAAATTAGTGCTGTGGTGGTTAAAACACTAGCCTTACTCACGTATTTTCTGGTTGAAAGGGTCAGTGAAGAGCCAAAAACTCCTTATCTATCCTTATCTTGTGCTACGTAATTTGTGTTTTCATGTACTCTGGGTTTTCTAAGCAAGTTCTATTTCTGCACTGCTAAAGTGCTTGTATGTATCTTTGAAAAGTTATAAATGGAATTATCAATTTGGTTCAGCATCAGTAAAGCTGAACTTAAATTTCTAATATGTCTTTCCCCTTGACTCTGTCATGTTGTATTACACCACCAGAAGCACGGCATCTGGACATCTTTGACTTCACCTTTGCTTTTCTTCATGGCCTACATCCAGATTATGTCTGTATTTACCACATCTAGTTGCATATGCTTTCAGCTTCTTCCAAAAGAAGCTTCAGGTCGACTCTCATTTCATACCTCACACACTGCAGCTTATTTTTTCTGCTCTTAACATTATGCAAATGGCTTGCTTTCAAAATGCTTCTGCTAAAGTCATCTAGATTCTTTCTTCACCTCCTTCTCCTTAGCTGTTAGTTTTGATTTTTCTGCTGAATAAAACCCCTGTATTTACCTGTGTGTCCTCTTAATATTTTAGTAAACACTATTTTAATAAGTTCTCCTTTTATTTGTTTTAGCTCAGCCCTATAACCAATGACTTTCTTCCTTTTTTTTTTTTGACATAGGAGTTGGAGCTTAAAGTAAGAAATGGAAATAAAATGTTCTCTTTGCCTGTTTAATTGCACGACAGGATGTGGATATTTTGCCTTTAAGTATTACATCAAAACAGTAAATGAAGGTTAATCAATGCAAATTTTAACACAGGGAACAGAGAGGAGGAAGGATAGCCTAACTCATATAGCAGTGGTCTGAAATGTATTTTTTCAGCAATCTGCTGTTAGACAGATGCTTATCCAGTAATGTGTACAATGTCTGTGTTTCCTAAGATTTTGGCATGTAAGAGCTGATAACACTGGACTTGAAACCTTAGTCAGGTCTTGATTCTAAACATTGTTTGGACAGAACCAGGATTTGTTTCACAACAAAAAATCAACAAACTGTATTAAAAAAAAATACTTCTCCAGAAATATAAGCATTTCTGTATTGCAAAAGAGGCTAGATTGATTTTGCTGTCACATTGCAGAAATAGAATTTTAGAATCACAGAATGTTAGGTCTTTAAAGATCATCTAGTCCAATCTCAGCCTCTGTAACTAGTAGGGATTTCTTCAACTACATCAGGTTGCTCAGAGCCACACCCAAGCTAATTAGAACACTTCCAGGGATGTGGTATCCACAACTTCTCTGGATAACTTCTGCCACTGTCTCACAACCCTCATCATAAAAAATGTCTTCCTTATTCTATCCATATTTCTTCCTTATGTCCAATTTAGTTAAAAACTCTTGTCCCTTCTTCTGTGAGTACAAGCCCTGGTAAAAATCTGTCTCAATCTTACTTAAAAGCCCCCTTTATATATTGAAATATCACAATAAGTTTCACCCAGAGCCTTCTCTTCTCCAGACTGATCAACCCCAACTCTCCCACCATTTCTTCATAGGAGAGATTCTCTAGCCATGCCAATCATTTTTGTGGCTCTCTTTTGAGCTCACTCCAGCAGGTTCATGTTTTTCTTACACTTAGAATGCCAGAGATGGATGCACTATTTTAGGTCGGTCCTCACCAGAGCAGAGTAGAGGGGGAGAATCAAGTTGCTCAACCTTCTGGCCACACTTCTTTTGATTCAGTCTAGTACATGTCCGGTTTTTCATCCACCAGTACCCCAAAGTCCATCTCTGTAGGGCTGCTCTCAATCCATTCATCTCCTAGACTGTATTGATATTAGTGATTATCCCAACCCCAAAGCAAAACCTTGCATTTGGCTTTGATGGACCTCATGAGATTCAAATGGACCCACTCCTTGAGCCTCTCAAAGTCCATCTAGATGACATAATTTTCCTCTGGCATATCAATATTTTGGGCCAAGACAACGTAATAAACATGTGCAACATGAGAAAAGGGAATAAATTTTATCCACACTGTATTTTTCATGTATTATCATATTAATTTAGAAAATAGTCCCAAAATGTTATTCACTAAAAATTGAGCTTTATTTTTTCACCTCTATTCATGCTGCTGAAACACATGTATCACAGATGCTGCTACTATCACAGTATGCTTTACATGATTATGTACTTTCTGAAATTAAATTGTTAGAGAAGGATTATTTCATGGAAGTCATCAAATAAAGTTTATCAGAGGGTATGCTTTTGTTTGATACTCACTTCCTTTTTAATAAGTACTTTCATGTGTAGGCTCACTGATGATGAATCATTGTCCATGACTATTTATCTTCTGATTTGGAAATGGATATTTGCCTCCTCTGCTCTTTTTGTGAAAGACCTTTAGTATTTCATTGAAAGGGATGAAATGAGGAAGTATTCTATTGTAGGAATGCATAGTGAGGTGAACTGAGATGCCTGAAGCAAAGCAGCCTGTGACAGGAATGTGGCAGTTTGTGATAAGGCGGCTTAACAAGGACATCTGCAACTGTTGATGGTCTGCAGCTGATGAAGACCTGCATGGACACAGCCTGACCAGAGCATCGATTGGACGAGAAAGCTCGTGCAGAGCTCCTGCACGGCTCATGGACAGTTAACCCTCAGATGATTGGATTAATATTCTAAACACTGCTGTGGCTTAATGTAGCTACTGCTGCAGTAGAAGGCAGTAGCTATTTTTATTAGCTATGAGGTAGGTAGACATGTTAGATGTAGTGGAGTGGACATGTTAATAGTTAGCAGTAGATGTAGGATTTAGCCGTAGCTGTAATGAAGAGTGTGTGGAATATTAAATGCCTTAATAAAGAGGATTTGGCAAGCTTGAGCTGTCCTCCCTTCAGTGTTCTGCAACATTCTATACAGCTGTCAAATGTAGTTCAGCATTCAATACTGTGTTTTGGACTGTGTTGGAGAAGAGTAATTCTCTCATATTCTCACACTTTATAAAAAAATATTTCGCAGAACCTTTTTTTTTTTTTTTTTTTTTTTTTACAGAAANTTTTTTTTTTTTTTAATACAGAAAATCAAATAAAAATATGAGACCAGAAATTAGCTGACTTATGAAATGAAAACTTCCTGGGGACAAAACAGATTGTGATTTTATATGTGGTTTGAGGGAGAATATCAAAATGATGTAAAATTTTGGCACTGCTTTCATCCTGGGAATTAAACATAAAATAGTAGTCCTCTAGGTCACAGTGTTGAGTTCAAGATACAGTAATAGCAGGAAAGGCTGAAATAGTAAGGATGCTTTGATCATAGCATCTCTGCAAAAGCAGAAGGTCTTGTCCTAAAACTGCATTAAACATTTCTAAAAATGCCATCTGAGCAGCAAGAACGGAACGCATGATGCACCATATTGGCTAGAAATCTTTAACTGTCCAAAATCTTGGTTAGTCTCTCTGATGGACTAGTACTTACACTGTCGGTAGACTAATAGCAAAAAGCTAACTTAATAAGACATTATGAATAGCAGGAGTACCTTAAAATTTTGAAGGTGGACTTTTTCCTTTTGGCTCTGCATAAAAGTTGTTTGGAAATGTTTTAAACCGGCTGATTGATTTCTTGTCACAAAGCTGACTTTTTTTTTTTCTTATTGGCTCCATCTGGAACCTTCTTTCTAGTAAAACCTGTGAAATGTTTCATTTCAGAGATGATGAAAAGAAGAAAAGAAAAATTACTCCTCAACTATAAATTAAATCTAGTCTTCTGTCATAGTTTCTATAGATTCTATGTTCTTACAGTGTCTTGATCTCAAAATTCTTGATTTTCTTTTTAATAAAAAAACATGTAGAGGTTTATTATCAGCACTAGAAAATACATTTTTGATGACAGCAGAGGAACTTTATCATCATCTAGCTGGTCTTCAAAGCACAAGGTATAATAACTTAATTGAAAATTTGTGCATTGAGCTTGGAACTTTGTGATTGAGTGACAGCATAGCTCTTAAAAATATATAATCTTAAAGTTTAAGGTTATAGATTATCAGCTCCCCCATTAGCAGGTTATTTCAGCGGTTAGTTTTCTAACTATCTGCAATATCCTAGGCATGTTTCTTTTAAAATTATCATTTAATAGCTGGATTTAAGTTGCCTACTTCTTGCTTCGTTTTCTGCTGTAGTTCATTAGCCTTTTTTCTTCCATATCAAAAACCCTACCACCAGAAATCTTTCCCTGAATGTACTTGCAAACTCTGATCATTCACCTTGCAATTACTCTTTGAAAACTCAACAAATTTAGCTTATGTAATTAATGCGAGGCTGGCTCTCAAGACCATGAAGTACCCTGTTGCTTGGTTTTGAATAATTTCCATGCTTACAACATAATTTTAGTTGGACGGTACTTTTCAAATCTTGACTCAGTGTTGTGTCCTGTAGAAGACATAGCACTCCATTCATTACTTTGCTGTAGTCTTCTAAAGGTCTAAAATACTGCTACTCTTTTTTGGATATCACATTATAAAATGGGTATATTAGTGTGTCATCTCAGACCCAAGACTGATTTGTTTTTTCCATATTATTAGTGCTTGAAACTTGCTGACAGAAAAGCATAAGACTTCAGGAAAGTACCCTTGAATCTGGCCAATCATTATGCAGCTGTGATTGGTAAGATGTCCAGCAGTACAGCGAAGATACAGAAAACAGGACAAGTCACAACCTTCTGCTTATACAAGGAGTATCTATATTTGGTCCTTGGCCACCTCAATGTGGGTTAACAGAATAGTTTAAACAACCATTGATGAAATCCTGGTCCTCATTCTTGAGGCTGTTGACTAGATGAGTCTGAGGCCTCTCCTTGGACATCAGCCAAACTTTTCAGATTGACCTGATATGCACATCTAGCATTTCAGAGAAGCTAAAGGATACATAATTATTCTGAAGTCACATTTTCCTCTATATTATATATTCAGAAAATAGGATGTTTAGAAAATATCCAACTCACAAAAGAATTTCCTTAGTTGTTGTTGGGACACGATTGCATAGACTGAGTCTTTTTCCCCTTACTCTGGACATAGCCACTCACAGACTCACAGTAATACCTTTTGATCTGTAGCCAAAAAACTGGTATCATTTTATTAACAACAACAATATAATCATTATAAAGTGCTAATGCTGAATAATTATAAGAAATGTGCAAAGGTTGAGTAGGTAGGGCTGTATAGCTGGGAGAGGCACAGACATCCACAAATGTCATAAAAGTAAGAGCATCTCTGATTTTAAAAAGCTTATAACTGGTTGTGTTTCATAGCATATTTCACATGATTTGATCTAATTAGCCACATTCTGAAATGATCTTTTAAAAGATCTTGAAATTTCGGAACAGTTTTTGTATTTGTGCCTATACCTACTGTGCAGTAATGTGAACCATAAAAAAGTGACTTCAGTTTGTTCATATGCTCTGCAGTGCCATCTACAGTATTTTAGTCAAGACTGAATCACTTTACAGGAAATAATGCATGTTGTTCTATAAAAGAATAAAGTAGAAAGTGTGAATATATTAGTGTTAAACAAACATTAAAGAACTAAACTGCAAGTTAGCAAAAAAACTTACTAGATTAAAAAACTCTTTTCTAAAGTATTTTCATCTTTGATTTAAACATGTGGTTTTATCAGAAAGAGTTTAAATTGTTTAATAACAGCTGAACATAATCAGCAAATTTTAACTCCCATAATACTGAAAAGAGTGACATGATGCCATTTTACAAGAATATGGCATCATCAAGGAAATAATAAGCATATGTATTGCAACTTTTTAAATAAATCTATTCAGGTTGTCTTTCTTTGCCTCCTACCTTCAGTCCTTTTCTAATGTTATGTTTTCACACTTTTCTCCACGTCTGTGAGAAGTAGAAATGTAAAATAATACAAAGAAGTAAGTTGATTATGTGAGCTTTAAAAAAACCCAACAAATTCTTAAAGAACTAACATTAAACTTTTGAGAATTGACAGCACTATTTATTCCAAATGTTGAGAAAAGATTTTATTATATTTCATTAGATTTTGATAGAAATCGTATTATACTTGACCTTGTATACTTGCCCTCCATTTTTCCTTTGATCAGGGAGTAATGTTTCATTTAGAAACAAGTTTAATTTTATATTTTGGTAACTATAGATGTTGTAGTCAGAATATAATTTTTTTTCTGCCTTAAAGTCCCAATCTCTAAATATTAATCAAAGAGGGCTCCTTACAGTGTATATAGAGATGAAAAGTTTTTATTAATTACAATAGGTTTAACCAGGTCTTTAGAAAATTTGTTACTGAGTAAAGTAAGGAGTGGTGAGTATTATTAACTAGAAACTTTTTTAAATCATTGCAAATAAGGTAGTTTTCTTGACCACTGAGCTTAGAAGTCAGTTTGAAAGTATTTTTTTAATTCTTTAAAAACTAATGTATAGAATAAAGCCATTATGTATTCATTTGCCTGCTTACTACTGTGGAAAAGTTTCACAGCAACATATGTGCAAGAACTTGTTATCCAAGCAATTACTCAAAAGGTAAAATTGTTGTCAGTTAAACATGAGGGCATGCTTTTCCTTGGTTTTGTTATTTCCTGACTTCTAAATGTCATGGAACACCAACTTTTTGTAAGGTTAGAGTGGGAAGAACAATTTCTATTTCTTGCTTAAACACTACCAAAAGTACTGAGAACACTGAGTCCAAGTGCAAGGTCAGAGCAATTATAATGTACTTCAATGATGATAAATAAGAACTCAAAATTGGAGCTTATCACTATTGTGCAACTTCAGAATAAAAAATAAAATGAAAGTTATATACCTCAGGAGATGGCTCTAACAATTGAACTTAATCACAAAATTCCTAGAGATCTTGTTATCACAGCAAGCTATGTGAACATTAAAGTCGGTGTCAAAACTAATTCATTTCATAAAAGGTATGATTTGCCTGTTAATTATTAAAGACACCTGTCAGATTCGGGTGTTCCCCATTAGCAGATGGGATATACTTATGGGTATAAGTCCACTCTCATGATGTGTGGAGGCCTGAAGACAGAATCTCTGTAGGGGGGACTGAACACACGTGTTGTGTCTGGGTCATCCGTGAGGCAGGGAATAATGAGAAGGCTCAACTCAATGAAGCTTTGCATGCATTTATTTAACTACTTGTGAACTGGCACTCTAACCAGCCTAAGCATAGCTAAGCCTATATTACCTACCGAGCAGACTCTGCATCCATGTCCTCCAGACAGTGTGCCTGGTGGACCCTGGACACATGTCTCTGCCCGGCTAGATGTACCACAACAAGCAGAGGGTCTGCTTTGTAAAAGGTCAGAAACATGTCTGCCCTTTCTTCCTATGCAGTTAGAGGCTTATAAGGCACTATGTTGTTTACATTAAACATCCAATGGCCTGAGAATCAAGTTCTCCTTGTCCAATTACGAGAATCACAGTCCTACTTCCACACATGCTCAGGGAGAAGTTTGGCCTACAGCATAAGGCCACACACAGGTCCTTTGACCATGGTTATGAGATATCATCCATTAGGAGAGAGGCCAAGGCACAAATATGCAACTAAGGTGAAGAGTTAACATCAGATTGACCAAGTCTAGCTATTTTTTATGGTAAACCAAAAATAATAATAATAAATTATAGTAATACAAGCAATAAATGTGTATATATAGAAATAAATGTCCTTCTCAGTTGGAATAGAGTGTTTAGACACAAATACAGGTAATTATTTTAAACTGTGTATTAGCAATTCCCTGTCACCTTCCCTGATGACAGCAATCTCCTGTCATCATTTAATTGTCCTGTCTGCAGTTTATGGTTCAATGAATTAAAAGCAATTCAAATAAAGTTAAAGTATAGTTCAACTTTTAAAAATTGCATTTAAGTCTTGGAAAAAAACTAGCTGCTCTTTTTTAAATTTTTTTTTTAATATATTTTTCTTGTTGTATTTTAGCTGTCTCTTGCATTGGACCTAAAATTGCAAGAGAGGCACTTCCCTTTGCATGGTCTCTCTGAGCCAGCCAAAACCACATAATGATGGAAAACTCACAAAAAAGCCTATTCTTGCAAAAAAAAAAAAAAAATTGCCTGGTTGTCTGCAATGTTTTTCCTTAGCCTGTTATTTCAGGGAAGGGGTGGGTGCAGGGATGTTGTTCTTTGGGTAATGTGTGGGTAGTGATTGGTATTGTAAAAACTTACAGCTGGACTGCTTAGCTGACAAAAAAAGGGAGCATACAACTACGTGAGTACAAAAAGGCATGGGACCAAACCAAAACTCTCTTATTTTCTCTTTTAAACAGTCAGGAACAATAGCCAGTGAAACTGTCAGTGACTATACAACCTGGGAAAAATGCTACATATCCACATCTTAAATGCTGGAATTGTCACAGCCTCCAGCTACATATGAATGAGGAGTAGTCAGCATGGCTATGACTGCCATATGACACAATATTCAGGATACATGAACTGCTCAGTTCTCAATGCATGAGTTACCTTCAACTGAAGTACAAATTGTAGATTTACCTCTCAAAAAGTGATCAAACTCTTTCTTGAAATATATTTTTCCAGATTTGATTGTGTGCAAAAGTTGCTGTTCTTTTTCATAAATCACTGTTCATCATCTTCATGGTTCCTTCATGTATCTAGCCGTCCAGTTGCAGCTGGCTCAGAAAATAGTGGTTTTTAGAAAAATGCACTGAAATGGCTGTTTTATTCAAATGAATAGACCTATAAAAAATTTAGACCTTTATTCAGGAACACACTTTTAACCAGATGAAAGTATGGCTGGAGTTATGTAGAGTTCTGCTGTGTCTTTAGAAATAGACATTGGAAGTGCTGTTTGGACAGCTTTTGGAAGCTAGACCATGAGGATAAATGTTAAAAAATCAAAACAGCTAGGCATGGAACAGCAAGCATAATTCCATCAAAACAATTTAATAAAGACAAATGGGATCTTTGTAATTAGGAAATATTTAGGAAATTTGTGTTACTAAAACAGGACCACATGGGTAGGAAGATTTTGCTGTTTTGATTAGTTCTGTCTGCATTATCTCCTGACTTGAGGGATTGAATCATGGCCCCCATTGTTGTGTCAGCTAGTAAATAGGTAGGCCTTGAAACCTTCAAGGACTTCATATTGTTAAGTGAGAAACCTGACAGATTCCCACTGAGAAACTCTGGCTTTTATGTTACATTCCATCTCTACATGTCTTTTCAATATCTTATACTAGTTTATTGGTTTTCAGTGTCTGGTATTGTACAGCTGGTTAGTTTGTACCATGTTTGAAAGGCTTCATTCCCTTACTTTTTATATTCCTTTTTGTTTTATTTACCCCTATTACTTCTTTGGGGAAAAAAAACTCAAACAACAACAACAACAGAAAGAAAACTAAAACACCTCTTGGATTGTGATTCCTCTCTGTTCAAGTCATGCTATATCCTTAAAGAACCCACTAAGCATCTAGAGCTGGTAGCACTAAGCACAGAGGAACCAAGAATGCAAGCTAATCTCAGACACAGTGAAATATGTTTTACATACAAAAGACAAATGTAATTCCTGGAGGTGGCTGGTTATGATTATCGTGAGAATGGGGGAAGAGGAAATAAAAGACAGGTGAAAGGACCAGAAAGGGTTGATCTATATCAGCGTACAAAATTTCTTACTAAACTTCTCAATTCCCCAAGATTTGCATTTCTCCTGTAAAAAATCTGTTTCTACTAATGCTGTTGGCAGGGAAATAAATAAAAATTCAAATTGTTGAACTAGCCTTGAGCAAATTGGACTGGGTTGGAGGAGAAAATTTCATCCCCTTGTTTCAGCTCTGAATAAATTTAAACTGGCAAAACTGGAACAAAGGAATCTCAAACAATAAATTACTAGCCACTAGCATAATAATATAGAATCATAGAAAAAAGTATGACTGGAAGGGACTTCAGCATATTATTTGGTCCAATCTCCTGCATTAAGGCAGGATCAAGAATACATGTGTTATTCTTGACAGAAGTTTGGATAACATCCTGAAAAAGGTCTACAGTGAAGCTTAGTGCCTCCACAGGAAAACTGTCCCAAAGACCAGCAATCCTTGCTGTTACAAGGTTTCAGTCCTACCTATGACATACTGCTTTCTTTAGCACCTTAGTTTAAGACTTTTTGTTATTTAAATAGTATGATCATAGGCAATACACTTGAGGCAATGTTAATACAGGTGATTTGGAAAAGGATGTGATATGGATCTTTGAAAAATGGAACTGACTTTTGTAGAAATTAAATTATAATTCTTCTTAAAAAGTTTTATAATAATTCATCATTAATTGCCCTAAGTCATACAGTGTTTGTGTTGATTGGAAAATGTAAATGCAGGGTGTGGGGGAGATTATGTATACCACCACAAGATGAAGTCTGGGTTGGTGTGGGAAGTAAATCCTGGTTGTAGGATCCAACAGTTATTAATAGCAAATTAAAAATTAATGTACAAGACCCTTGCTTCAAAATATACAAAAAAGGCTGACTTCACAGACAGTACTAATTTGTTGAGTTAATGATTCGGGAATTTATATAAAACCTACTGATTGCTTGAGAAAAAAATAAACTTGCAGTTCATCTTTAAATAAATTATTACTTTTTTATTATATTCACTATAATGTTAGATAGAAATGTAATTATTACTATTATAGCAAGAATTTTTTTTCTAAAAATCTCAGAGATTTGCATTCTAGCTCTTTAAGTAAATATGCACCTATATAATATTTCTGAAATACTAATCACAAATTTAACGTTACATTGACAGTCTAAACAGGAATTACATTTTGCAAAATTTTGCCCATAGTATACCACAGCAGGAAATGTATGCTTACTCTCTAGCTGTGCTGCTCTGGAAATTTAAATAAAGAACTGATAAAGTTATAATTAAAATCTGGCAATTTAAGTATATCTCATAAATTATTAAAATCCTGCTCCTTCATATCTTTCTGTAATTATTCTGCTGTACTCCTCCAGCTCTGGCAATTACTCTTCACAGGGCCAGGCTGACACCTAAAGGGGCCATCTGCAAGCCTCAGATAAGGGCCATGGCTCATTTGAGCAGCCGCAGGGTGGGTGGGAGAGGGTAAAGTTGCAGCCTCTGTGCTCTGGGAATGTCTTGGCACTCCTGGTGATATGTGGGAGAGCAGATGGATTTCTATATTTTGTTTTAATATATGGACCTATATCTTGATTGAAGTGAGCAGAATGAAACCTTCCAAAGAATCCTGGACTGTCTAAAAGTCCCAGACTTTTATTTATTTGTAAAATGACTTGTTTATTTTGAGGGATGAGTCGTAGGCTGCCTTCTATAGTTTATTGATTTTAGAACTGAGCCCTATGGAAATAAATAGAAGAAAGCTCCAACAGCCATCAGGGGAGAGGTGCAGTTTTTGTCTGTGTAACTGCCAGTTTAGTTAGTACATGAAGTGTTTCTTTTGTCTCATCTTTAGATAATTTGGCAATTGCCCCATTTTCTCCATGTTCTTGAACCATGTGCAGGTGCACTGCCCATAGCTGATCTGAGGAGGCAGCAGTACAGGATTGAAAAGACTTTTCAGAAAATTTTAGTTTTGATATTTAATTAGATTACCAACATTTTGATTGAGATGGTGGTGTCAGGGCAACACATGGGACTGTGACTGCCAAGGAGTCCAAGAGCATTGGGATCTCCCTGTGGGGATGACAGGGAAGGAACAGGTAGCCTTTCATTTCCTACCACCCCAGTCAGGAGCAGGGCAGCCAGGGAGCCACTGGGGCAGCCCTACCCCCGTGCTTTTGGGCACTTTGCTGGAGATGGGGAGAGGCCAAGGCAGGAATGGGATGTGGTCCTGCAGATGGGCCTGGCTCAGAGGAGAGTCAGGCTGTGGGGACCCAGATGTTCCTGGAGGGTCTATGTGGGATCCTGGGCCTTGAGCGGAAGGGGGAGCTCAGGGGACTGGACAGGGGCAGGCAGGGCTGGTGGTGCTCTTGGGACCCTAGCAATAAGCTCTAGTTTTGTTATTTTAAATCTCATAATGGGAAAAAAATTTGCCCTATTGTCATTTTTGTTAACACTCCTTAGGTCAGTCTTATTTTAATGTAAAAAAGAAAATGTTCAAAATATATTGGGATGTTAGAACAGTGCACAGAATCAAGAAATCAAGTGCTTTTCAGCTTCACATGTCACTTGCATTTCCTCAGAGCACATATCTCTCCCTAGGGAAGCTTTGCCTTAAACAGTATTAGTCAGTAATCCTCACAATATGCATGCTGAATTTTAAGTGTGTTTAGGTAGCCTTATTCAATAAAGGCTAGTGCCTTGGTAAACATGTACTAAACATCAAAGTGCTTGCAGAGTCAAAGTCTGATGTTGAACTTCGTGAAAGCATCCACTCTACAAAGGGAGAATTGCCAGTTAATGCTAAGACCTTACCTGTGTTAGTCGTCTATGGTGGGATTATGATTCCTTCACAGGGATTCTGCTTCACTTTAGTAAGAGAAAGCATTTACACCTAGCAGGTGTGGGCACTGGCCTTCCTCTATCATGAATGCAGATGTTTTTGGTGAAGAAATAGAAAATCAGAATTTCTTTTAAGTTTTGAACAGGTCTCTGGTAAAGCTTTTATTCCCTTACTAGTTCTTAAATTAGAATGTAAAGTTAGTGCCTTAACTTGTGAGAAGGAAAAACTATCCCCTATCTACTCACTGGCATTGTGTCTAACAGAAGGGAATTTCACCAGCAGGGAATTTCACCAGCAGGGAATTTGGAGAGAGTAAAAGCAAGTTGCTTTCTTGTCTGGGAGCAAATAAGATCTGGGAACAAAGCTGTGTTTTGAGTAATTCAAGGCTAAATCTTGCTGAAAATGTCTGTTGTTTCCTTTGAGAAATGCTGGTGAGAGATGGTGTTTACTTCATAATTCATGAAGTTTGTATATGAATGAAAATCTTTGTGCTATATTGCAGCTATATTTGTGTGACTGGACTAACTTATTTATCTTGCCTGTGTAAGCTGTATCCCGTCTAGGACATTTTTCCAGACTTAGTTATGTAGCCAATCTAAGACATGAATTTTTTGCTGTGGTATATTTTGCTGGTTACTTAAAATTCTTGCTTGTAGCTCTCCCAGAAATTTTGAAACAGCCCTCTAGGCTTAATATTTTCTTTGACAGATTTAGGAATGGGAGAGATACATGGAATATATTTGAGTGCACATGGATGTTTCTATGTTAAACAACTGATGAAGAAGCAGTATTTAGTGGTATGAAGCATCATGGGGAAGAGAAGCCAGACTAAAAATGTAAGGCCTAAAATAATCCACTTTATTCAGCCATGGCAGAGGGCTAAGCTCTCTCATGATTACATAATAAAAATATTAATGCTTTTACAAGGAGAAGTAAACACTGTGAAGAACAATAAACAATAANAATAAATAAGTAAAGTAAACAGAATCACAAGTCTGGGTCCTAGGTTTCTTTAACTGTATAGAGCTGATCTTTGAGTTATATGAAATATTCCAGTAGATATGTATATTCATGGCATTTTACATATACAGTACTTGTTCAGTGTCTCCTGAATTTTCTTCAACTGACAATGCACCTATCTCAAGTCTACTTTGATGTCTCTTTAGAAACTAAAGTTCTAAATTATTAAAATATCAAACATCTGGAATTTAGAAACTAAATCCATTCAGTAAATCTCTGTGTGTACAGTTCTTGATAACCTTTGACCAAAATCTTGTCATCTGTTTTGCTGGGGTTTTATATGACATAATTCAAGTTAAAAAAAAAAAAAGAAAAAGGAAAGTCCCTCTATGGCTTATATCGAACACCCAGAGTTCAAACAGAAGTACTATTCTTATTAAGTCTCTCTGAAACAATGTATCAGCTATGCTGAAATCTTCCATGTCTTCCTGTATATACTACTGCCAAAGTTTAAATTTAACCTGCTTAAACTTTCGCCACTTCTGGTTTCTAACTTTCTGTTCCCCCCTGGAAGTACTTTTCAAATTCCACATAGCCTTTCTGAGTCTGACACAAAGCACCAGAAGGGTAAGTAAAATGAATCACCATGTCTAAGCAGAAGCTTTTCAGTTAAAGCAGTCATCTTGAACATACCGGGTCCAATTTTAATTTTTCATTCTGCCTAAAAGAACTTTAATCTCCACTTAACATCTTGAGAAGTATCCAAGATGCAAAGCATTTTCAGGGTAGCTCTTTCTATTTCTTCTAGTGTGCCTATTTCATTTGGCATGAAATTTTTAAGTACTTACTGAAGAGGGGACTGGAGTATAAGCTTCATCCTCACAGATACACACCTCTTCCTTTTTTTCACTTTTGTCTGGCTTAATGAATATTGAATGTTATCTGTGTAGTAAGATAGTTTCAATAACAAAAGAACGCTGTGTGAGACCATCCTGTGATGAGAGCACTCACCTCAGACTAAGAGCTGTGAGTGTAGGTTCTCACTGTTGTCCTCAGTCCCAGAGGGCAAGCAGAGATTACTTGCCAGGGGAAGCAGGTATTAGCTATAATAACATAGTCTCTTCTTACTACAGAAGTTTATGAAGGGGGCTTAACTTAATCTAACTGCCGAGCTCCAGAAGAAGCCTTTTTTGCAGACAACCACAGGCAGAGACAAATGCCTCCTTTCAGCCCACGATAGAGTACTTTTCTTCTAGGGAGGGGGAAACTTGGGCCTTGTCTTATTTGTAATTTCATACTAACCGATTTATGCATCTTTCCCATTAACAATCTGGCTTTTATGGATCCCTGTCTTAAGATATATCTTTGTGCATGCATAAAAAACTGTGTTTAGCTTGACTTGTTGGGATGTCTCCTTTGAAGGAGACATAAGAAATTGCAGGACATAAGAAATTGCTATACTACATCACTTTATTTTAAACTCTTTTGTTACTGCAGTGCTCACTCCTTTCATTCATATTTGCTCAGCCTGGGACAGACTCCAGTAACTTAACACTATACTGTAATTTGGCTGACAAAAATAAATTGCAGGAGCTGTGTTCCAAGGGATGCTGCCTGCCCAGAAAGCCATTGCCACAGTTACGTGACAGCTGCACTGCTGTATTCTTCACCGTTTCTGAGACAGCAGTCTCCAGGGAAAGCCATCTCACCATTATGCACTGCAGGGGAATATCCGCTCAGTCTGCTATTCTCAGAACAGACTCAAGTGTGTTTCTCTATATATACCAACCACATACAGCCCTGCAGCCTTCTGTGCACCTGTGCTTCACTTTCAGGGACTTGAAAGGCTGTCCATCAGTACTTTCATTTAGTGGTTTGAATTAGGCATTTCAGTTTGTGATAGAGGATGTGGAAAGAATTTTTGAAACACCCCATATGTGCACATTTAATCTCTTATAAACTCATATTTCACTGCAAGCAAATGTGGCACACCTCTCTGAGTTCTATTCATGATGACTTTTCATGATCTAACATGTCTATGAGAAAGAGTTTTTACCTTTAATCCAGCATATTTTGATGGTGGCTGCATGGCTTTCACAGGGCTTAAGGAACAATTCATGCAGCCCCACAAAATGTACTTGTACTTTTAGGTTGGTTTCCTTCCTATCTCACACAAAACGACTTCTATTCTCCTAGTCATCCATGAGACCCCTTGAACCCTTTGTTTGCCTCTTTTTGTACAATTTGCCCTGTTTAAACTGGCTTTGATCCTCCTCATGGGAGCTAGTTAGAACCATCAGGGTTCCTTGCTGTAGCAATGTTTCTTAATGATGATAATATGTGTAAACTCTTAGGCAATTATTAAGGTTTCCTCTTAATTTCTGTAGATGAATGAGAGCACTGAAACCAGCTGATCCCAGAAGGAAATGGCATTTTGGGATAAGGATTTGAATCATTCGATTAATACAGAAATTTTTGGGTTTAGTTTGTTACACATACGGAAGCATCGGTTGTGTTATACAGTGTTCCATTTATACATATTGCAGTGTCAGGCACATCGCATTGCCCAGGTGCAAAATAAGTGACTGTTTTAAGGTGACATCAATGCATATGGATCAATTGTGTTAGATTCTCTGCAGGATCAATTGGTATATTCTTTTTGACAGAAAAATACTTCCAGTGAACCTCAAAGCTGCTTTGAAATACTTTCTGCTGTTTTATTTGTAGATAATTTATTTGGGCAGCAAGCGGCAAAAGAGCTGAAATATACTAAAAGACACAAAAGCATTGAAATAAGCTAAATCCTATATTCTATGTAGTTTTTATATTTTCGAATCTCCTTTAAGTGAAGCCACTTTTTAACAATTTTTGTCAACTTTTGTCTGAAGTTAATTGCCCAATTTCTTGTAGGCATTTTCTGTTAAATCTGTTGCATTCATAAGTGCTCCATGCACCTTCTATTTGTGATCTAATCAGCATTACCAAAGTATTTCTTCCTAGCATTAATTTTTCCTTATTCAAAAATGTGTTAAATTCTAAATGGGCAACTGCAATTCATTCTCATCATGCTGCTCAGCTTTCCCCCTCTTTCTGTCTATATAATTGCATGAGAGAAAAGGCAAGCACACATTTCCATATTCCAAATTCCCTCTACTCTGAACCGACTGGCAGAACCTTTTATCTTTTTCCTCCCAACGCAGTTTGTAAGTTGTCTAAAATGTCACTACATCATGAGAGAGGGTAAACCCACAGAGTTTAAAAGATTTACTGTTTTCATGTTACTTCAATAGTTTTTTTAAATATATGCATACCAAGCAAACTAAATTCTAATATCATGTTTGACATGTATATGTTGACATGTTTGATATGTATCTCTCTATTTCTAGATATGCAGTGCTTAAATTGCGGAGATCGGTATAGAACACTTCGTAGTTTAACTGTTGGATCTATATGATTTCCTTGGGGAATTCTGTGCTTTGAAGGAAGGATATTATTTTTTCATTTATAGTATAATTATTATTGTATACTAATGTCTCCCATTTGTGTGTAACTGAAAAGCATATGGAAGATTTGGAATAGCCAGAATGAATACAAAACAGCAAACAAAATGAGTCAGCCAAGAGCATCCTATCTTGTATGACTGTATATTTATCAATTCTACCAGATGCTCTGAAGCTGACCAGATGTGCTGCTGCCTAACATATGAAATTAAATTTGATGTATGCAAACATATAGTAATGCATAAGTAATTATACATCTCTCTTATTATTTGAATTACATAAAAATTATTCCAATTAAATGCTGCATCTGGGGTTTCAAATACTTCAGAAAAAGTTTAAAAAAGACACACAAAAAGATACGTAATGCAGTATATAGAATTGCTTCACTAAAAATAATATTCCCTTCACAAAGCTGTGCTTTTGGACTACTCATAAAGAAATAAACACATTCAAAATTCAGAGTTTGGATTTATAGTGTCACGCATACATTTTGAAGGTACTCATCACTATAGCAGAACAGGGCAACTGTGTATAGCTATTATACACATACCTCTACATATCTCTATATCTCTATATATCTCTATAGTACAGAGATATTATGAAGAGTGGGAATGTTTTCCTTTGCTGCTTTTCTGTATTTTTACATTTCCTAATTGAATGAGTCTGCTACTATGTGTTGTAGTGCTCAGACAATAAAACTGATTTTAATCAGGAGAATTACAGGGCCAGTTACTTATCAACATAGAAATTCAAGTATGCCATGTTAATCATAATATTCTTAGTTACATGCTCATTAGTTCCTCCAAATAACCCTTAGACTTGTGTAAGGATTTTTCCCTTTGTCCTAGTTTCAACTGGTATATAACTAATTTTCTTCCTAGTAGCTGGAAGGTGTTTGTGTGTTTTGTTGGGGTTTTTTTATTTAATTTGAGCATAATGTTGGTAACACAGTGATGTTTTAGTTGTTGCTAAACAACAGTGCTTACTTTGAGTTAAGGAATTTTCAGTTTCTCATGTTCTGCCTGTGAGCAGGTGCACAAGAAGCTGTGAGGGAGCACAGCCGGGACAGCTGAGCCAAACAGGCCAAAGGAATGTTCCATACTGTAGAACCTCATGTTTTGTATATATACTGGGGCAAGTTGCCTGGGAGGCACTCATCACTGCCTGGGGACTGTCTGGGCATTGCTCAGTGGGTGGTGAGCAATTGATTGAACATCACTTTTCTTTCTTGGGTTCTATTAATCTTTCTTTTGGTAATCTCCCTTTTGATGATAATAATGATGATGATGGTAATAATAATAATAATAACAATTGTTGTTATTTATTTCAACTATTAAACTGTTCTTATCTCAACCCACAGGGTTTACTTTTTTCTGATTCTCCTTCTCATCCTATCAGAAGGAGAGAGGTGAGAAAGTGGTTGTGTGGTAGGTACATAGTGGCCAGCTGGGCTGAAACCACAACACCTCCTCCTTCACTATATATAGTAATTCCTGTCTAATTTTTTTGATTTGTACATGTTTTTTGCTAATATTATTACAGCATGAATCAGATTACCCAGTACTGAAGATGGATATATTGATCAGTAGTCTCCACTATGTCCCTGTTAGAATGTCTGTGTATACAAGGTCATTTAATTATTCATACTATGAGTGATTTGGTGAGTAGAACACAAATAGTACTTTTGACAATTTAGGTAGTGACCTTATGATATTTACCCTTTTTTTTATGATTAATCTTCATTTCATTGGTTGATTTAAAGACTCTCCTCTTTATATCTCAGTTTGAAACATATCTTCATATATGTTTCCTTTTTTTAATTTAAGTTACTATATGATATACCTTTTTTGAGTTCTTTCATTACACTTCAGTCATCTGCTCTCTCTTAAATTCTTTGAGGCATCTCTGGGTTTGATGGGGTTTCTTGTGTAATTTTAAATGTAATTTTTTTATATTTGGATATGAACATAAGTACACCAAATCCATGATGTAAAATTTTTCTTGAAAGCAAGAACATCCAAAAATATCTGAAGAATCCTATTATCTCTTTCATTTTTAATACAATAATAAAAGGAATTAATAAAAATAATTTTGGTTTGGGTTTTTTTTACAAAGAGAATTTTTGTAGCTGCACACACTGGAATCAAGAAATTATACCTTGGCATTGAAGATCAAAAACTACCTGCATTTTATTCCCACTCTTGGATAAACAATCATATATGCACCATGCAGTACAAAGATTTCAGACTCTTCCAGGATTCTCTTTGATTTCTGTTTTATTTAGTTAGTTTGCTAAAACAAATGAACATATATTTGTTTTCCCTCTGTTTTTCTTATTATTATACTTTACAATTTTTTTTTCCAAGTTAGAGGATTGACAATTCCATAGATTTGTGTATCCCAAAAGCTAGGAGTTCTAATATGTCTAATGTTATTTTTTTAACTACTGGAAGGTGCTAATCTCCTAAATCTTGAAAAATAAAGGGGACTGGATAGGATATTCTATAAAATCCTAGCCTTTTTGTAGTGTTTTCCTGTGCAGGATGCATTAATTTCTGTAACAGTCTTTAATCCAATTTTATTTCCTTTTAATAATAATCTAGAAAAAGAAAATGATTTCTCTAAAAAGTTTGAAAGTACTTCTCAGAGGCACTTTCTTTTAAGCAAGTAACAGACGAAATAGAATACAATAAAACATTGATACACTTTGATGGGTCATTAGTACATCCTGAAAATACTACATTGGGATTTTTGATGATACATTATGACATAAAGATACTATTATGGAGATTCTCTGCATGTTATATTGTAATAATCCCTAAAGCTGTTAAAGTCTATTTGTCAATCTGGAGCATTGTGAAGATTCTGTTAAACAGTATCAAGTCACAAGCTTGAATTTGGGAATCTTTCTCAATGCTTGTCAAACACATGTAACTTTTGATGCAGACTTCCAATGCATACTAAACACACACAGGGGTACATGATATATACCAATTTACAACATTTATTTCAGTCAGTCTAATCACAAAGTTAGAAGTTCTTAATTCTAAGGCAGAGGAAGAATTATGCTCTAAAATAAACCAACCCGAGAAGATATTCTGAAGATTAAATGGCTAGAAATCGCCTGTCTCAGTCTCACGAAGTTGTACTTTATTCCAAATGACTCAACTCCTGACTCCCATTAGGTAAGAAAAGAAAGACAGAATGAAAATTATAACAGCTGTGTGAACTATATCTGTTGACATGTTGAAGACTATGTTGTTTTAAAGAGACAAAAATATTTTACTGCAGATTACAAAGTTAATAAGTCAGGAGGTAGGTGAGTGTTTGTTAAATGAATATTTTTCAGCAATTTGCTTCAACTGGAAACTAACTACAGGGAGGAGAAAAAGTTAGTTTTGGGACTGATCTGTTCACTGAACCTTTTGAGTGCCATGAGAGGCATGAGGGAGAGAACTGATGTAAAGCAACCTTGACTTAATCTCCCCCAGATCCAAATCTCAAAACTATCTCTTTACCCAGTCTGAAGTATTGGGATTTCTTAAGACTCTCAAGATATGATAATTCAGCCTTTGGATCATTACTGAGTCACACTGGATGTAGGAAGATGAAACAACCTAATTCTTGCAGTGAACTGTTTAGACCATCTGCTGCACTGCTCTCTCCTCTCTTGCTATTTGCCTGGTCTTAATAGTATGGGAAAACTTTGGAGGACCATTTTTCTTCATTAAGTGAGTGTATTTCTTCCATAGTAGTAGAGATTCAGGTGAAAACCTAAATGCAGAGGTTAATTTACAAAACTGAACAAAAATTAATGTGGTCTATGGTTTAAACCCTAGTCAGCTGAAAATTCATGCATTTTCAATGTTCTCTAGAATGTGCAACCATAAGTACAATTCATTTAGACGTTCATGCAGTAGTGATGGCCATGTAATACCTCCGCAAAGTTATGAAGTGCTTAAGGTAAACATAAAGCCTTTTTCCATTTCACTCAGCAGCTAAAGCTGAAAAAGATATTCAATTTGTCAGCCTAAATAAAAAATCAGTTTAAAAATTGCCCTGAAATATATAGGCAGTTTGCTCAGGAAGCTGGCACCTGGGTGTGATAGATATATAAATATACTACCTTGCAAAGGAGCAAGTTAGACATTAAGCAGATTAGTATTCAAAGTTAAATTATTTAGCTGAGCTGTCTAATACTTGCTCCAACAGTGGATAAAAAGTATCTTAGTGTCTCCCTACTAGTTCACTTTGTAATATCTTAGTCCATAATTTGTGAAAGAACGTCTCAATGCATTTAAATTTCAATATTATTCTAACCACTGCCTGTTTATAAATTGGACCCTTGAATTGGAAGACAGACCATTTAGATGTTAGTATTTAAAAAAAAGCAAAAATAACTTATATTTGTTTCCATACTAAAAGTATCCATTCAAGATAAATACAAATAAAATTCAAAACAAGGTTTTAATTTTGCTGGTTCTCATTCTAGTTTTACACTGGAGTCATTCCTTTGATTTTCTTCAATGTGAGATCAATATGGGGACTGCTTTCTGTATTGTAATGCTGCTTTACCCTTTTACTGTTAATGACAAGTGAATGCTGGAGTGCAATTTACCTGACTGAATTATTTTTTTATAACAAAGAATATGATGAAATAGCTTAAAGAGGTTTTGAACCAGCATTTCTATGTGTAGGGGGTGCTCTTAATTTTGAAAACTAAAGTCTGTGGTAAATATTAAAAATGAATTATCACTTCATTTTCACTACTGGAATATTAATGCATGTGTGTATCTCTTCTTGGTTTTGAAACTTAAACAAAAATATCACACTACAGGGAAAGAATTATGTTAATAATTTATGTACAAATAAGGCAAATAGGCTTAATTTGTGTATAAAAGGGATTCAGAGGCATAGACTCTTAAAATATTCCAAAAATATTATTTCAGTACTTGTGGCTTCTGTGTTCTAGGAAGTCTTGGATAAGATAAAGATCAAGATAGTCAGCTAGAAGGAAATGACAGCAAACAAAATGATTACAAAATAATTAGAAAGATAAAAGGTGCAATGGAAGTTTCGTAAAGAAACTGTTGGATTTTTGAAATTTAACATGATTTGGGTGCGTACTCTGTAAGTACTAGATATCAGTAGCTTCTTCATCCTTCAGTATAAGCCTAAATCGTAGGAAAAGGTAGGGTTAATACAAAGAATAAGAAAGAGAAAAAAGTTAAAAAGTTTTGATCTGATTTATTTCACCTTCAGTTTATCTCTGAAGAGTTATAGTGAAATTAAGAGAGTTTTATGACTTTAACTCCAAGTAGACTTAGATGTAAACAATCCATTTTTTCTTTATATATCTGGAACCTCCAGGGAAACATCGAGAAGACATGTCATAGCCAGGATGATGTCCAAAAAGGAGAAAAAAGATGGAACCAAAGTTATCAGAGAAAGGTCAGGCAAGAAGGAGGATCTTAAAAAAGAGTGTCCAAGACTAGAAAGCTATTTAACTTAAAAAAAAATTACTTCTGCCTTAAATTGGTAGAAAGTGCAATTTTTTATAAGATTTAAGAAGTTCCAGAGTTATTTTTCTTCCTCCTAACAAGTATGCCCTAGCCATACAAATGACATTTCATACAGTTCTTAAGTTTACCAAGTTACACTCAATGGTTATGACACACATATACATGTGTGTTTACAATGCGTAAACTACCGTGTGTCTATATTTCCAGCTGTAATCTATAGCTCAAGTTCTTTCTGTTTGCTCTGTTGTAAAAGAAAAAAAAAAATCGTGGTATGAACATAATGTGTTTTCTTTTAGTTTTATCTTGCACTGTGTGGTTTAGCTGTCTCAGAACACCTGCCTTCACCCCTCTAATTTCTTCAGGAGTCAGCTGAGGCTTTTTACCAGGCCTCACATGTTTTGCAGAGTATAGCATCTCATCTGACAACTTGACTTCAGGTTTCTCACTGGTATTGAGGAAATGTAGCTTGAATCAATTGTATACCAGCTGTGCCTTGGACTATGCTGGAGAGCTATGGGAGACTGGAATGAAAAAGATCCTTTCCTGATTTTTTTCTCTCCATTCAAGTGCAGACATGGGAGAATTTGTCTTAACATTTCTTACTGCTCTGTAGGAACATTCAGTACAATACATGATATGCTTAATTCATTTACACCACAAGAAGTCTTGCTGCACTGATTAATGTATTCAGCTAAGACTTCAGTATTCCTTTTTCAGCAGTTTGCAGCATAGAGAAGAACATTACCATGCAATAAAGGTGTGTATAGACATTGTCCAAACTTTTGACAAAGGAAATGGTCAGTCTTTCTTTTTCCCATTTTTACAGACATTCTGAAGCTACTCAAGCTGAACTGAAGCTACAAGAAAAGAATTTGTTGACAGGAAAATTGTCCGGACAAGATAGATTATTTAAATAGGAAGTATGCACAATAACGAAATGTATGGATTCTTGCTTACAGACTAGTTAAGCACCAGATGTGTTGTTTCATGAAGAGAAAACCTCTTCCCTTTATTTCTTGTACTGTTCTAACCTCCAAATGTCACCTGAAAGCCATATGTACAGTTGTCTTATGAGTTAATGTTGTATGTGATAAAAACTTAACAAGCCTTTGTGGGTCCTGATGCTTCTTCCCCAGTAAAATATACAAACAGCTTTTATGACCCTTGTTTATAAGCTAACACATAGAACTTTTCTCGCAATCAGAAGTTCAGAAGTATAAATCAAACAGATGTAATTATGTGCTTTGCACTATGAGATATAAACATTATAAAGTACGATTAGGATACAAGAAATTAAAGAATAAACACTGATTTTAAGAATTGATTGGGGGACATAGTAGGCAGTATGTCATGCACAGTTTGGGGTTATTTATAGTTATTTACTACAAAATGTAGAACCAGTTGTTGCATCTAAACAACAGTGAAAAAACCCCAACAAACTAAAGGAAAAGAAAATGATACAATAATGTTGGCTAAAAGTTAATCAAAACAATTTGAAGAGTTCAAAACCTGCATTCAGAACCTTTAACTAAAAATGCTAACAAAATAATAGCACTTGTAAGCTTTGAGTATCCTATGCTTCATTTGTCAGTTTCTGTGCTAAAGCGATAGATATGCTGATTTTTTTGCATTCATAGAAGATGACAATCTGATATCAAAAGTGGAAAGCTGGTAAGACAAATTTAAGGGAAAAAAAATCAAAATTCAAAGTTCAAAAATATTAATTGCTACCCTACAAAGGGATGTTATCAGTATTTCAATTCTTTGCAATGACATTTTCATTTGTGGCCAAATTTGTGAGCTTTCATAGTTGTTTTTTTTTTACCTGCTAAGACACAAAATGCACTAAGAATAACAACAAAGGATGTTACCTAGGAAAGTATGTCTTAGTCTTCACTTCTAAGACTATACTTTGGATATGTTGCTATACCTCTTTGTCACTTCCTGTGCTGTTCACTTATTGTTTAAAAGTCTCTGAATTTGGCCAATTAAACTACAAATGCCTGGTATTTGTATTAGAAGTTGCAATTCTATCATGATTTACTACTATAAAGGCAAAACTGAAACTTCTTTAATCTGTGTGAAATTGTATTGTAATCAGGTCCAAGGCAATGGTAATAAGATGAGGGTGAGCATCTAATCAAAGCCCACAGTCATAATGTACAGCTGAACTAATCCAGTCTGCATTGGTTATCAAATTCTGCAGCATTCTGGAAAAGCACATTTACATCTCTTGGGTTTCTATCTAAGTAAATATGGCTGCCCAGCAGGTATAATCCAATGTCATTCATATATAAATTCACTGCTATTGTAAAATTAGGCTGCAAGCTTGGCATTTTATATCTTATATAGGGCTATTCCTCAAACTTATAACTGTCTATTAGATATGTATGTTTTATTGACGAAAGTGTCAAAGTTAGGAAGTAGAAAATGCAAATGGAGGGCACACAGAGAAAGAATGACTGTGTTTCACTGTACTTGCATGTGTCATTTGGAAAAACTTCGAAGCCATTATTTTTAATGAAATAATCATCTGCAGTAATTGATTAATTGATTGTAGGCCCATGCTACAGGCTAATCTTTGCCTGTGCATGTGTAGAAGTGAGGCTGTGTCCGGACATGGCCTGATTCTTGTGACTGGACAAGGAGAAACTGGTCTCTAGGTCGTTGGGTGATTAATGTAAACAATGTAGTCTCTTATATAGCTGTAACTGCGTAGGAAGAAGAAGGGAGACATTTTGCAGACTTCTTAGAGAGTAGACCCTCTGCCTGGTTGTAAGACATCTTGCCAGGCAGAGAGACATGTCCAGGCCTTACCAGACATACTGTCTGGGTGCATGGACACAGAGTCTACTAGAAAGGTAAGCTATGCTTAGGTTTAGATGCAGTAGAGATAGTTTAGTTTAGGATTGAACTGTAGAATGCTGGCACGCAAATAGTTAAATAAACACCTGAGAAACTTCATGAAACCCAGCCTTCTCGTTATATTTCCTGCCTGTCAGATCCTCGGACAAGAACAATTAAGTAGTCTGTAAAAGTGCAAAAGTTCTTGCCTTGTTAACTCTTTTCAGGTCTGTAGGCATTTTTCAGCCTGCAAGTTCCCAGTCTTTAAATAACTAAGAATTTAAATTTGAGTCTATGTTGGATCAATAATTTATTATTAAGTAGTTTATATGTACTATATAGCAAAAGCATAATATATGTTACTCTGCACAACTCTGAAAATGTGCTCTTTTATTTGTCCACATGCATTTCTTTTATTGGGTTATATAAAACAAAAATTTTACAACCTCACTTTTCCCATTAGCAAGTTAATCCACTGTTGCATATTAGAAATCTTATTAATATTCCATTGTCTTATTACCTTTTCAGCTGCCAAAACATCTCCACTTGCTTTCTGGTGGCTCAAAGCATCTCATTAATCTGCTCCCTAAGACGACTAAAAAGAAAGTCAATAATGCTCTCAATTCTCTCATTTCCTTGTAGCACCATAGATTCAATCTGAAAATCCCACCAATGTCAATCAGAGAATCTAACATAAAATTATTGTTGTAATTAAGTCTTGTCACAGGATCAACAGCTGGGCTTCACCTCAACATTTATATTTTATATATTGCTGTTTATCTAGTAGCAGGATACCATATGCTGTGACAATAAAAGGGATTTCATTGATGCCATGTCTGAAGATGCATTATTTGCAAAACTGCACACCCGCAGGTATTAACCTCACAGAAGATGGAGCACAAGAGGATAATAAATTTATCCAAAGTCAAAAGGCAAATCAAGATGGGGCACAAGAACTGTCTCTGATGAGTCGTATAGAGCAAATGTTATTTGCAATAACCCCTGAGACTAACAACATATCTAGATTCACATAAATGTTTGATATTCATTTTACTTTGATAACACTGGAAGTCTTATCCAACAATTAAAAAAAATTACTTAATCAGGTTTGTTACACTTGTTATATAACAACAAGAGAAATCTCACTATCTATATCGAACTTAGGTGCTTCACAAGTGGAAATCTGTTGCCATATTAAAAATGTTCCAAAATCTTCCATTAATTTTCTTTTGGAAATATATGCTGCTAGACTGCTGGAGGTAGATTAAACTCTTCTGGCCTTTAAAATCTATGCACCAGGGAAAGGTTTTGAGGCAAAAGCATTCCAAAGCTTTTGCAACTCAAGTAGATATTGAAAAATTAAAAAAGAATAAAACGCCAAATAAAGTGAATGGAAGGATTGTTATGGGGTTTGGTTTATTTCTGCAGCATATGAACTTGTGTTTTGTTTAGTCCTTTGAGGTTTTTTGCTTTTATTTTATGCACCATCATGGGTATAATAGATTACAGTTTACTTTTACCAATTATCTAATCATTCTACTTGTCTTTCTGCTGCCTTTTATACTCTCTTTAATAAGTGTTCACTTGGAGAAATTGCTGTGAATAAGCCCTTGCTTTTATTAATATTCTTAATATAACAATAGAAAATTTCAATTGCAGTCTACTTCACATTTCTATCATGTAATAAATCAATTGAAAGGAAGCACTTAGCAAAAAAAACAAAACAAAACAAAAAAACATTAGCAAATTGTCCTGCATCTATGGGAATAAAACAGAAAGTTTACATCATCTTTTTTTCATGTCAGTCATGGAATTGTACTCTCATCTATCACTTCCGGATATATTCAGATATTCCCTGCTTTACATTGGAGAACTTGATATCTTTTTGTCATGTTTTGCTGTCTTTCTCTGAAACTTATGGAATGGAAAGCTATCAATTGCTTAGATACAAAGGTCCAGGCTCAGGTATTTCAGTATTTGTTTTTATTTAGAAAAAGGATTCAAGTCTACATAAGACTACTTAATTTAAAAACACAACATTAATTTTCAGGCACCACCATCATATCATGGTTATTTATCGGTGTAAGTTAGCATCTGCAAAACAGATATCTCAGAATACTCTTGTAACTCAGGAAATACCCTATTATTTTTTTCTCTTCTTCCAAGGAAATGTATGTTTCCCTGGTTTACAAGAACAATTATTTCAAGTATTTATACATATTTATACATACAAATATATTTATACATATATATATACATATGTGAAAATTTTGTGCATATTATATATATATAATATATATAGGGTTATATATATATTTATAAAGTGAATATGCATGCTTTTTGATTTATTATTAGCATAAAAACTTGTTTGCTATGAATCTTTTTTGCATGCATTCTGCTTTCCAAGTTGAAAATTTTTGTCTTCAAGACCAGGTCTTTGTTACTAATTGTATTTGAAAGTTAGCTACTGTCAAGGTTCGACTCTGGCTAAAAGCCGAGAGCCCACACATAGATTTAAAATTTCTCAGAGAAGGG
>WEIV01005793.1:463-20549 GCA_013390005.1 Calyptomena viridis | reverse complement strand
AACACAGGATCACAGCCTCTCTTTTCCGGCATGTCTCTGTTCCAGCGTGGAAAAATCTCCCAGTCTTTCCACGGGTTCACAGGCTGAAGAATCTTCGCCCCTATGATTCCTCACAGATTGCTGGGGCCCTATTCCAGTGTTTAAGGCATCTTCTCTTTCTTCTTTCTCTGACCTTGGTGTTAATCAAACTCCTCACCCTCCTGTCTCTTAAGCGGCCATGATGTTCTGCCCCACTTTTTTTTTTTCTCTACTCCTTCTTAAATATGTTATCACAGAGGCGTTGTTGCCTGACCTTGGCTAGCTTAGAGCAGAGAAAAACTCTAGCAGCTTCTTAAAGAAGCCTCTCTCCTAGCCCCCCCAGCTAATAAAAAACTCTGGCTACTTAAAACCACAACAGCTACTGAGCTCAGAATGGAAGAGGGAAAGGATGTAAGGAGGGTTGGAAAGAGTTTGCTTTTCTTTAACTCAGAGAGTCAAAATCAGGTACACGTTTCCTTGCTTCTACCTACTGAAAGGTAATGACAACCAGAACTAGTCTTTCCCAGATTAAATTGAATTCTGGTGAAGGAGGTCATGCATTACAGAAGTTGGAGAACAAAGGTGTGAAACACTCTCCTAGAGTGCCTTTGTTGATCTCAGTTGTGGCATGTTCGGCTTAGTAAAAGAGAAATCTGATGGTTTACCCTGAACAGTGTAGAGTTTTAAAAGCAACACCAACATTTTCAGCCTTACCTAGGTGCCTGTTTACTAGTTCAAATCTTGAAATCCAGACATGGAATATGTTTCTATTTATTTTGCCAAGCAAATCTTTCCTTCTGTGCTGCATTCCCACAATGAACTATTCAAAGTTGTGGATGAAATACCCTGAGAGATAGACTTGCACTGCTAATCCATATTTTTTTAATTATTTCTGTAGAAGAAAACAGGTTTTGAGAGACAAAGCTCTGGAGCTTCACTTCAATTATATAAAAAATCATTTTATAAAATTATAAAGGCTACTTGACTATGAAAAGTGTTTCAAAGCTTCAGACATTGAAATTTAAATGGAATTTACAAAGACGGCTGCGCTATTTTTATATCCTCATGTGGAATAGGATTTGAGTAATACAACTCACATTGAATACATGATAAAGAAGCACTGAAAGCTGTTTTAGGGTTTTCTGCATTAGCACAATTATATTTTTTCAATCATATTAAAAATGCTAACATCTTCAAAACAGTGCATTCAGCTTTCTACCAATTTTACATTCATATCCAATTAGCCAGAAGCAGTGTTTTTCACTGCAATACTTACTTAAATAGTTCATGAAAATATATTAATTTTATTGGATAACTTAGAATTTCAGTATCTTGCTTTAATGGAAAAGCCTTTATTCTAACATTAAAAATTGATTATTCTATGGTGATGTTCCTACTACGTCTTAGAGAAATTGTCAGTCTTGAAAAGGAAGATGGGGGTATATAAAATAAGGCAGTTTGTTTCTCTTTGCTTTAAAATGATTGAAGTTGTGCATAACATCTAGGAACAAGTAGGAAATCTGTGGTTCATTCAGTATTTTATACTGAGTGCAGTGCTATTCAATCCTTTTTTTTTCAAAGCGTGACATATTTTCCTACAGTTTTTTTTACAACTGCATTTCATCAATTTTCCAACCCTCTTAGAAATTTTAGTAATATCTGAATTGTTCATATTTGGACTGGTTGGAAATTTAGAGACAGTTTAATTTCTAGAGGGAGATCAGTACCACATCACAAGAGACCTTCATATAACTAAAGCACAAATATAAGCATTGTTCTGTTCTTCAATTCTATCACATATTGCTGTGTACACAACCCATATTCATAGTAAACACTTTTTTTAATTCTAAGTGAAATTGTTGCATATTTTTAATTCAATGGTGGTATCATATTTATAAATCAATTGTGGTATGATGAAAAGAGAGACAGTTTTCTGGAAGGAAGTTAGAGAAACTGCCACTGAAAGCACCACATTTTAAAAGAGTTGAAAGAGGTATTCAAAGTAGTATGTTAATTTATGAAAGGGCAATATAAACATTTTATGTGTTATTCACATAATAACTTATGGTAAAATATTCTTGGAAAGATTTAACCATAGAAATTGTTACCCAGAGGACACTGAAGGGTTGGCTTTTAGCAAATGGTTATTAAAAATATTGTTTCAATTAATTACTTTATATTTTCTTCATGGAGAATACTGAAAAAGACTACAATGTAGTCCATGGTTATAACAGTATCTGTCTGAAAATTTTTTTTATGTTGCAGAACAACTGAACAAAAGCTCCTTATCCTATTTGAAGTCACTAGAATATTTTGAGAGTTAGAATGTCTTTAGAATTCTAGGGTGTGGTTTTTGTCAAAAAAGATGACTGAGGAACACATCCTTGCTGAGAGAAAGACAGAGCTCTTTGCTACCTTTTTGGCTGGGCTCTCTGGTCAATAGTAATCACTAAAAAAGTTTCTCTTGGCTTGGGATTACTTCCACCTTTTATCAAAGTAAAAAGACAAATAAGTGTGCTTACATCGATTAACAATTTAAAAAGTCATGGACAAAAAACATCAAACACCACTAATTTCTCATAAAATAGGAAACTTTTTCATTGTCCAGTTCTAGAATTAATAAATTACTGTATCATGTCTTTTTACCATTCCAAATTTCATATTCCCACAGAATTGCAAGATTTATTTATTTTTCTTGAGTCTTAAGAAGGGTTTGGTTTGTTACCCTTTTTTAAATACCTGTGGTCCATCCTGTCTGTCCTGCAACTAGGCTGTGTTCTGCTTTTTTCAGTTTATGAGATTCTGCAGAGTTGTGTCCAATATCCTCTTTATCCTAGTTTAATCTCAATCACGTAAGTGACAACGAAAATTAAAACCTTCAAGATTTTAATACTAGAGAGCTGTTTTGTTTTAAAACATGTAAGAGTAATTTTTTAAAAAATACATATATCTCAAAAAGGCAGTGTGAATTCACTCAAAAAGTCCTTCCAAAATAATGACTTGTAAATAATCTCCCAGATCATAGTCAATCTCCTCTGTTGACAAGGCCTCAAGGGCTTTTCTTTATAGGATTCCACTTCAAAGCAGGCAGTCTGGGTTGCACACAAAAGAGCTTACACTCTTTTAGCTTACGGTGTAATCTGGCTTTAAATTGCTCAGCTCTGTATTGAACTTTTAGTAAATTTCTGCTCTAGTAACTTCAAGCGTAGCAATCATCACATCAAAAGTCTGAAGAGCACTAACCAATGTGCCATATAGACAACATTGTAGGCAGTTATTACAGAACAGCAGTTAATGAGCTACTGTGCCAATCAAACAGGTGTCAATATTGTATCATTTGGCAATATAAATTAGCCAAAACAAGTAGTCTAAATATTTGCTTGAGTATGAAGAAGGAAGCAGTAGGAAATGGAGGAGAGAGGGGGTATATTTGGTCTCTATTATGACTAACAGGAAAGGACTTGGATTTTTTTTCAAATCAAAAATACTTCATTTTTAAAAAGGATTCACTTCTGTTTGTATCCCCATCCCAGTAATCTTTTTAGTAGTACAAGATGTCCTCTAAACTAACTGGGGAAAAGATGAGAAGGGCAACATCTTTTTTCTCATGAGAGTTGCCACAAAAACTTTATGCCAGGCATAATGAGGAAATATTTCACACAGAGTATAAATAAAAAAGTGTATACTGTCGTTTACTTTCTTCCAAGAAGGCTGAGAGCTCTCTACCAAATCTTAACTGGTAAAGAAATGAAAGAGAGCAACGAAATCTCATCTACCTCCACCTTTTCCTCTCTATATTACACTTGCATGTAATACTGTAGCTGATTTTACTAATTGTTGCTTTGGAAAGGCACAGCCTTGGGAAGTTGTGCTGTATTCTTTCAGTTCTAAGTGACAGTAGGTGCTCTAGCTAGTATCTTTCATATCCAACCTCTCATCACCTCCCTCTAGCCCCTATATCCAAAATTAATATTTTCAGAAGTGAATGGGGTTTTTTTCAGATCCATAGACCTATTTATTTTAAGGAGGAGGCAAATGTAGGAAGAAAGAGAGAGCCTATTACTGTGGTAAAACATGACAGTTTTTTTGGGAAAGAGACTGTACATTTTCTTGTCCTCCACTTAGACAGCGAACTTTCTGTCTGATGATGGAGAAAAGCCATATTTACGTGGTGATAACGTAAAATCCAGCCACAAGTCAGACTTTCTGATGAGTATTTTATTATATTTTTTCTTTTACACCAGAACAAAAAATTATTGGCCTGTTAATCATTTTAACCAAGTAAATATCATGAGACATCACTTGGAACACCTCATCTAGTTCCGGTATCTCCAGCACAAGAAGAACTTCCACCTGTTGGAGCATGTCTAGAGTAATGCTGACAAAAATGGTCAGCACTGGAGCACATCTATGAAAAAGGCTAAGAGACAGGAGTTTATTTAGTCTGGAGAATTAAATACTCCAAGGGGACCTTATTATGGCTTTTCAGTACTTAAACAGAGTTTAAAAAATACATGGAGAGAGACTTCTTACCAAGGCCTGTGGTGACAGGGCAGGGGGCAACGGTTTTAAACTGAGAATAGCTTTATATTAGACATAAGGAAGAAATTCTTTATGATAAAGCTGGTGAGACACAGAACCAGGTTGCCCAGAGAAGTTGTGGATGTCCCTTTATTGGAAGAGTTGAAGGTCAAATTGGTCAGTATTCTAACAAACCTGATCTAGTGACAGATACCCCTGCCTTTGCCAGGGTGGCTGGACTAGATGATCTTTAAAGGTCTCTTTCAACCCAGATCATTCAGTGGTTCTGTGTTCAATGTCTGTCAATAAGTGAGTAAATTCATTATTTGTAATATCTTGCCATAATATATTCTGTTCAGAAAAGATGTTAAAATGGAAAAAAATGATACAGTAGTAATTACAAGGAACACTACACAATACAGAATCAATCCAGAAAAGCACAAGATAGTCTCATGTTGGTTTGGTTTGGGTTCGGGTTCATTAACTTTACCCAAATCATGGTGCATTTCTAGTCAAGCTGAAATGAGTGAAATGTCCTAATTTACCATAGCTCAAATCAACTGAAAAAATCATGCATTGGGAAGAGAACTTTCACATTTCCTAATTATAATAATTTTATTTCCATAAAAGTTCAGTTTGAAACAACACTTTCTTGACAGTGAGCAAGTGTCTCTAACAGTTGGGAGGGAAAAAAAAAAAACCAGATCAACATGGACATTTAAAGGAGTGATGAAGAGAATATATATAACCATCCATACTATATATACTATAAACACAGTATTTGAAAGTCACCATTTTTTCCAATCTCAAACTTTTCTCAAAAAACAGTGGTACATGAGAGGGAGGCAGGGAGGAGGCAGGTTTGTCTGACACTTAGAAAGGGGAGATTTTCTTTACCCTTAGTGATTTATTTGTCCATCAGTGCTGCCGGGAAAGTCAAGACACTTGTGTTTGACCAGTTTGTTAGCATCCCTTTAGGGAAACCTCCACCAACAGATTCACAGGATTCCAGGGTGATTTGACTGCTCTTGTCAGGGGAGGCTGTGCCAACAGCAAGGAGACCCCCTCAGCAGGTCCTGCCAAAGTATTATCCATTGCAGGCAGTGTACTCTTACAGTGTATAGAATAACGCTGTTTATTAATAAAAATTGTGACAGGATAATAAGTTTCGTAGGTCATCGGCGATAGTGGCTGCAAAAATACATTTAAAGCAATTCACGATATTGTAAGGCAAGCTCAAATGCTAATATCAATAATTAATGTGCATACAGAATTATTCTTACCCAACAGGTGTCCCTATGTAGGGACAAGATGGGCTCAGCCCATCAACTGATCCCAACAGTTTCAGTAGAGTCTTCTATTTCTTTATGTTTAGGTGGAGCTTGAGTGACTTTAGTCATAAATATCTTTTATTTCTGATTGGTGTAAAGTTCTCTTGCAATACATAATTGCTGGGGGGCGGGGACATGGTGTCGTGGCTTGGCACCTGAGGGGTTCGACATGGTTCTTGGCTCAGCAGCAGAACTCCTTGATCCATCTCCCTTAGCTGACATGTACTGAATGGTCTCAAGAACTTCTAAGTACCACAATGTTCCCCACTTTCTGGAGGGACTTTAATGGAGGTGGACTGCATAGTCTCCACTTCGCTCCACACTCCATTACACCCTTCTGAGCAGATGCTTGTTGTTGTGTAGGGGCACATTGACAATGTTCCATCCAGGGAGTGGCCACTGCATTTTACCCTAGAATTCTTAGTCTCCTCTAAATTTTAACCCTAGTCATCATCCCACATAAGAGTCTAAAGATATTTCCAGCATTGAATCATCTGATGATAATCAAAATATTTGTGATGCAAGCATTTGCTAGGATTAAAAGGTATGTTTGTGGTACTTTATTACAGGAAGCAATCATAGTAGTACACTAATAGAAGACCATTTAAAAATTATTTAAGTAATTTCAAGAGATGGAATAAAATCAGGATTTATAAAAATGGAAAATGTATAAATAGATTTTTTTTTCTACCTGCTTTATTTCTGCTTGAATGCAGAAAACTTGATTATGTTATTGCAAATAGAACTGTTTGAAGTTCTAAAACATTTTGGAAGCTTACCATACTATTCACAGAACAGTGAATAGAATAGTGAACAGAAGAAACACTTTTATATCAGGTGGTCTCATAGACTTTTGTGGCACCAGTAAATAACAATCCTGCTTGAATGGGCCCTATTTCCTGTCAGTAAATGCTTATTCATGTATAGCACTGTAGGGAAGGTCCAGAAATTTTCTAGAATTTAACCACTGGATTTTTTTAATTCAATCTACACTTAGTTACTTGAAAGAAGCAAGGTATTTAAAGTGAAACATTGCTTTCTGTTTAAATTTTCCAAAGAGTTGAACTCCTCTTTTTACAAAAGTTTCATGAAATTAATTTGCTAAGGCTGACCAGTAAATCGTTGAATGTGAAAATAAAGTTCACCTATCAAACCATGTTGTTTATCTGGGCTTTACAAAAGCTTAATCCAAAGCTCTTCCAATTTAAACTCTTTGGTGAATCCATTGACAAAGATTGACTTTATGCATTGCTTATTCCACCATATTTAGTCTTATGTATTTGTTTGTTAACACTGCAATTTTTTTAGAAGAAAAGATTTCAAAATCCACTGAGTTTGAGTTTTTGCTGGTGAACTCAGACAGAATATCCTGAATAGAAATTTGAATTTAAAAAAAAAAATCATTTCTGTATTTGCTTATTTTAGAAGCTGGTTTAACCATTAAAACATAATATCTATATATGTCCATAAAGGCCTGCCAATCTCTACTTCATCTATCTGCTTGTTATTATGAGATTTAAATACAGGTCTTAAACATTCAGTTTGAATTAAGAAACTCCTTTTCTTCCCCCCAACATTTTAATTGGTTGTGTAAATTAAGTATGTTAACTCTGAATATTTGTGTAGCAACATTTACGTGGATGCTCTAGTATCACCCTGAATAACTTGTAATTACTCTGGATATTCCCTTTTTTTTTTTTTAATTGATTCTCCACAGACTTCTATTAAAAACTTGGAAATGTAATCAAAAGTCTAACCCTGAGCAGAGTGGGAGATGACAAAAAAGAATATATGGATATTTTAGTCAGATGACTAACTTAGTAGCTCATATTGTTTGAAGGGACAATCTTTTGACATTATGAGAAAAAGAAGACAACAGTGATGAAATAAAGATAATTTAGACAGAAAAAGAAAACAGAGGTGAAAGAACAATGGTTTACAGGAGAAATTGTTGTTGAATTATTTTTTAAAAATAAAATATATTTTTTCTAATATCCTCAACCATCGGGCATACTATCTAAATTATGAACATTATTGGTTTTACTAAATTGCAATATTCTTAATGGAAATTAACCCAGAAAAACTTTTTTTAAATTTAATTAAATATTAATTTCAAAGTCACCTTTAACATAATCTTTCTAAGTCTTTATAGCATACATCAGCCTATTTATATAAGAAAAATATTATCTCCACCTTTGTACTTACAGTGTATATATATTGACATAATAAATCCCACATATATTAAGAAATTGAAAAAGTTCCCATTTGAAGGTAGAACATTATACCGTTTCCTAATGTAAAACTTCTGGACCATACATACTGACTCTATTGAGTCTCTCCTAAAACAATTTACATTCACCTTTTCATTGGGTTTCAACTATTCAGTATTCAACACTTTGGTAATTACTTTCGAATGAATTCCCCAAAACTCCACAGACTCTCTCAGAGAAAGTCTTATATTGAGTCAAGATTACTTTATCCACTGAAATAAATATGTTAAGAAAAGTAGGTAAGAATCACTGCTAAATACATTATTTGATAATAACATAAAATGTTTTCTTCCCATTTTTCTCCTTGGTCCTAATGTGTTTTTAGCTAAGATATGTTGTACACACATAGTCATTATAAAAAAGCATGACTTAAGCATTAAAAGGTTGTCTAGCAGAATCTAAAATAAATATATACTTCTTCTCTATTCTCCCAAGGCGTACTTTCCTTCATCTTGCCTGCCTCTATCAACTTCAAGATTTTTTAAAAATAATAGGATACCATGGGGATTGGTGACCCAAAGTATGAAAGTAACTTGTTTTTTGAAATGGAAGGGATTACTAAAACTTAGCTAGTGCAAACCCCAATGATATAAGAATATATACCTTACCAATTCTGTGTATCCAAGACCAGCAATTTGAAATAGCTCCTGTAATTTTAAAATTAATTTGGTAAACAAAGGATCTCAGTTAACAGATTCTGTTGCATAATCTTCTTGAACAAATGGCAATTTTCTGTGCAGTAATCTTACATAATATGCACTTCCTCCAAATAATACAGTCCAGTTGATGTCTTTTGTGTGTAATAGAAAAACTTTGTAAATTACTTTTCAGCCAACCTTAGGTTGAAAAAAGATGTCACTTGCCTTTCTTTGAAAAATTCAATTATAGTTATAAAGGTCAAATCTAATCTGTTTCTCAGTCAGTCACATCAGACTTGTCTGTAGTTAAACTATTTGCAAACAACACAAAAATTGAGAGTACAGCCTAGACATGCCTATTACCTACTATTGCTTTCCTCTTCCACTCAGGAGTTTCTTATGTATCTCTAACTTGGCTTATGTCTTTAAATGTGGCCATTTTCTCTTTTTTTCCACTGGCATCTCACTGTTCACCCTCTTTGTTCTTTGGGATTGGGAGCAGATCATTGTCCCAGTTTTGTATCTCAAGCCAGCCTAGGCTCCTAGTGTTACACTGGACTGTTGGTCCAAAAACTGGAAACATAAAATCATTAAGCTCCAAACTTCTGGGTATTAAGATGACATACTATTATATCTATTTGACAGTAAAACACCAAAACCTGTGTTAATCTTGAGATATCAACCTGTTTATGTAGGCCAAAAATACTTTTTGGCTTCTATTTATACCAAGGGTATCTGAAAAGTATAATAGACTTCACCTTTTTTCCCTTACTCTCCCTACTCCATTCCCACCACCACCATGCAATGACCTGTTAAATAAATTGGAACTTCTTCCTATTCAGTCAGGATTTCGTTTCAAAAATTAAAAAGGATGTTCATGGACCATGTCTTGAACAAAAAGCATATGTTGCTGAGTAGTACATCATAAGCAGTGAATGGCATTTCTCTTTTCAAATATGAGGCACTGTAGAAAAAGAACAAAAAGATGAAGTTAAGGCAAGTGGTTGAAAATAAGGCAAAACCATCTATGTGGTAGCATTTCAAAATTTTGATACAATAATCTTTTAAATGGATGGTTGTTTGCCTAAGTAATTTGTTCATTATCTTCTCCATTTCCTCTATTCTTTGTTTTCTTGGGGAAAAAATTACATCCTTCTTTGCTTTCTTATATTCTCTGGTGCTTTGTTTCCTTGGAAACAAATCCATTAACATTCTCCATTTCCTCCTTTGTTGCCATTTTCTGGATACGAAAGTATACCAAAGACTTCTGCAGTGTAATGAACCGAGAACTTAGAAAAGCTACAAAATAGAAAATCAAAACCTTTGTTAATGATACAAGGCTTATGTAAAAATTAAAAGCAACAGAAAACATTACCGTATTTAATATTTTCCTGTAAGCTATGCAGTCAGGAAAGTGTGTGTGTGGGTAGGGGGGCAGACAACCCCAGTGCAAATACCTGTCACCAGATTTCAGATAACATTGCTATTCTCAACTGACACAGCTGAAATAGCTTTTCTGTTATTGTTGGCAATAAACCAAAATTGCATCCTACAATAAACAATAGACGTGTATTGGGTTTTCTGTGGCCAGGTTTTGGTAGCGGTGGGGGAGCTATAGGGAAGGCTTCTTTGAGAAGCTGCTGGAAGCTTCCCCCATGTCTGGCAGAGCCAATGCCAGCCGGCTCCAGGCCAGACCCACCGCTGGTCAAGGCCAGGCCAATCAGTAGTGATAATAATGCCTCTGTGATAACATATTTCAGAAAAGAGGAAAAATTTTAGGGTTAGATGAAATCAGAAAAGAGCAGAGTGAGAACATGTGAACAACAATGCAGACACCAAGGTCAGTGGAGAAGAAGGGGCAGGAGGTGCTCCAGGCACCAGAGCTGAGTCCCTGAAGCCCGTGGTGGACCACAGGGGTGCAGAGATTCACCTGCAGCCTGTGGAGGAGCCCATGCCTATAGCCACCCCCACAGCTTGCCCCACTCCTTCTTCAGCCCGGGCTTAGCTTTGGCCACGGAGCACCGATAGGAGGGGGCCCTTCTAGACGGGAAGCCTCCAAGTCGGGAGGTCCATCTCAGAAGGTGCTTCAGGGCTTGCAGGGTTGTGTGTCTCCTTTTGCAAACCCTCGAGGGTTAGGCTAGTAAATGGAGGATGAAGAAGTGCCAGCAGCTCTTTGTGGTTGCAAATATCACAAGTTTATTTCTCCCCGGGAGCAACGTGCTCCGCAGGCGGTCCAAAGCTTATGAAAACAACCAAGGAAGAGCCAAAAGTATTTCCGGTCTCTGGTTCTTACAGGGGAGTTGAGCCAATGAGAAGGGAGGAGAAGGGAGGGACAAACCATAGAAGGGCAGGGGAGTTAACAGAACATACCAACTTAGGGAGATATAATACAGAGATACATAATATAGAAATACTTACTAATTACACACTACAACACACGTCAGAGCAGGTGGATGCCTGAAAGAGGCTGTGACCCTGTGGGAGGCCCACGTTAGAGCAGTGGCAGGGAGAGGAGCTCACAATGGAGCAGAATTTTCCTAGTAGGACTTGTAGTGTGTGTGGGACACACACCGGAGCAGTTCTGTGCCTGAAGGACTGCAGCCTGTGCTTGAAAATCTGCACCCTGCAGAAAAGGGACCTGTATGGCAGCAGTGTCTGAAGAACTGTTGCCCATAGGATGGACTCACACTGGAGAAGTTCGTGAAGGACTGTCTCCCATGGCAGGGACCCCAGGGGAAGCAGGGGAAGGACTCCTCTCTCTGAGCAGCAGCAGAAGCAACAACTGACTGTAACCCCCATTTCCATCTCTCTGCACCACTGGGGGGGAGGAGGTGGAACTTGGAAGGAGAGTGGTGGGGGGAAAGGTGTCTTTGGATTTATTTTGCTTCTCATTTGTAAGCTCTGATCCCATTAATAATAAATTCAATTAATATCTCCACTTGGAGTCTGTTTTGCCCATGATGGTGATCAGTAAGGAATCTTTCATGGTCCTTATCTCAATGCATGAAACCTTTCATTATATTTTCTCTCCTCTGCCTGTTTGCAGACGGAAGAGAGAGATTGGCTTTAATGAGTCCCTGGTATCGAGCCAGGGTCAAACCACTACAACATGTAACTGAAACTACATTTGCGTGAACTATTTGAAAACAAGTTCTGTCAGCTAAGAAAAAGGATCTTGAAGATTTTTTTAGGAATTAATAGATGTCTTTGGGGGGCACTTTACTCCTTTCTTTTCATCAGGCTGACATATAGGGTTGGATTTTCCTTGCTAGACTGAGATTTTTAACTTTGAATTGCTAAAATCTCAGCTGGCAACATGCTTAAAATCACAGGCAGGTAAAACACAGTTGAAGAAGGTGATTAATTTTAACCCAAAATATATAACTAACATGAACCCAGTTGGACTTTCTGGATTCCTTAATTGTTCTCTATTGACTGAAAAAGGAACAAGGATAAAGGTAATCATATTTGGATATCAGAAAAAGGTTCTTCACTCAGAGGGTGGTTGGGTGCTGGAACAGTTTCCCCAGGAGAGTGGTCACAATCAGAAGCCTGGCAGAGTTCAAGAAACATTTGGACAATACTCTTGGGTACATGGTGTGACTCTTGGGGATGTCCTGTGCAGAGCTAAGTGTTGGACTTGATGACCCATATGTGTCCCTTCCAACTCAGCATATTCTGTGATTCTGTGATTCTGTGGTTCTGTGATTCTGTGGTATAATTTTAGATATTTAAAGATAGGTGAGATAGAGCATATGTGTACAATCTAAAGTATACATACACCTTGTATATGTGTATTTATATGTTCTACTTGGATCTTACGCACCCTTTTCCATGTTTTTTCAAAAAATGTGATGTATTGAAAATTGCCACATCATGTCTCAGTCTGGCATGTGGCACTACAAGATAGACAGTGCTGCTTTTTGCATGGTATTCCAGAAAAAGCATCTGCACTTCAAGCTGGGACAAATAAACAATCACAGGCAGTACTGAGAGGCCTAAACAAAAATAATGATTATGAAATTCTCTCCTTAGCTACTGACAGAACCAGAAGGATCTATATATAGTTATCTTAATTTAAAATTTTCTCTTTTTCTAGATTTTTGCTTTTGTTTATGCATATGCTCAGTACTTCTGAATCTATCAGAATCTATTTTGGATTTCACAATGAGGTGGAGGCACCCAATGTAATAGATACTCTCTGAACACAAACCCTTACCAGTAATGGGTGCTATATGTTGCTGTCATATATTGGCATAGCTGTCTCAACCTTAAATCGATGAAAAAGGATAAATGAGATTTGATCCCAGAAGAGACCTCATGTTCTAAACGTGTGTGAATGTTTTGTGAATGTTCTAATTTTAGGACCAAAGGATCCTTGAAACACTGTGAAAGAATGTAAATAAAAACTGAGAACATGGCGGCCAAAAGACTACTTGGGAGAGGTTGGTTTGTCTCTCTCTCTCTAACTGGCAGGAGAATATGAGGTTTTTGAGTCAGCTACACCCTCTCACGAGATGTACTGAAAATCATGAGAGATATATCAATGAAAGGGGACCTGCTCTGAGAGGATAAGAAGGAGAGAGAACATGGAGGGCAAATCAGAGTTCCCAATGCCAAGCTCATTGTGATAGCTTTATTTCAATCATCCGTATCCCCTTGTCTGAATCCCCCGGGGTGCCCCAGTGTAGTTTCTATACTTTATATCTTATATTTCCATTGTTAATCTTATTTAAGATTGTGGAAGAATCCTGTGACATCAATGGTACTTTTCATATAAAACCACTCACTCAAAAGGTGAAAAAACAGCTTCAATATTTTCTAGCATGAAAGGGTTCCAGTCCATATCTTTTATTCTATCAGCTTATCAGTTCAGCAGAGATATTTGTTATTTTTATTCTGACTGCAGCTATGTCATTGCACAGACACTGCAAGACTTATGGGTCCAGAAAAAGGGAGAATGATTGTTATTTGCAATTGCCTATTAAATGGCATCTTTCTATATTTTGTTTGCTGATAGCTTTAATGTGAAAAGGATAAACATTGCATGTTTTCCCTCATGTAGGGTTCCACATGGTAGGATATGCATATAATCTTTCAATTTGGATAATGAGGCTGGTTAGATGATCATCATCAAAGCACCCTATAATGCATGTTTCAGTGTCATTCAGGTTCATGAGACATCCATACTATACCTGTGTATTTTTGTGCATCACTGACTCAGATGGCAAGTTACTCTGTTCTTAGGGTCTTTTCCTGTCTACACAAAATTGGCACCAATTGTGCTTTCCTAGAAGGCCTTGACATAGTTTTGGAAGGGTTTAGTCCAGTTCTTTAGGTACATCTAAACTCCAAGAATATTTGATAGCAGTTTCATAGACTGAGGCAGCATTTGTGCTCCTAGTCCTTTGTAGAATAACCACAAAGAAACTGAATAGAAACATTACATGTTTGAAGCATTAAATGCACTGCAGAACATCTTTGAGAGGATGTGGCTTTTAGATTTTTATATCTTCAGCTACTCACGGTCTTGAAGACTTTAGCTAAAGACTTTTATTAATATTAGGTTTTACATCCATGTATCTTGCATGCCACACATACTTCTATTACATCCAGGGTTCTTTTTTGTGGCTCTCATGTTTCTCCCATAGTTCTCTCTAGATCTTTCTCAGAACACTTCCATATATGGGAAACCATAACTAAGCAACAAAATAGTTAACTTTGATTGGTTGGTTAAATTTTGCCCAGCAGTGGGTCACCTTGTTACCATTGTAAAGGCTATGGCTCCTGGCCTGATTGCAGCTATCTCAGGGCCATCAGCCAATCTATTCATTTGCTAACAAAACTTAAGGACATCACTCCAACAAGAGAAAACATCTCATATGATAAAATAAGGGACCATCTCTTTGTGATGCACATACAAGAACAATCCAAATAGATTGTGAGATAAGTGAGAGAAAATCATAGAAGCTAAGAGAAAGAGATTATTAAGAAACAATAATCTGTATTTGTAAGTCCAAGTTTGTATCACTAGAGTATAATATTGCATTTGAGTAAAAATAGAGTCAATAAAGAACAGCAAATTATATTTCAAAATAGGGGGTTAGAATAAGAACAAATAATTATATTTTCATGATTTTCTAACTGAATTAGATGTGTATGTCAAGCTGTATAAAACATACCACAAGCTAAGAATGCCTTGGTTTTCCTATAATACTTGTGTTCATAATAGACTGTAGAAGTTTACACTGATTATATTTTTAAACAACTCTTAAGAAGGATTAAAAGCTGTCATATTTTTTCCTTCCTGAAATAAAGGTTAAAATAGAAATAAAATAAAATAAAAGTTTAATAAGAATCTTTGTCACTGAGGTTTCCTTGCATTTTAGATGACATAACTAAACAATAAACCACGCTTGATTAACAATGGGTAGTGAATACTATAAAATATATAGAGAGTTATCAAAGCCACCATGGAAAGGATATGTAAGACATACACCTTTTAATTTTCAAAGGAAATGCTCAAATTTCTTATGAGATTCTGAAGTAAAAACTCTCTGATTTCCAGGCTCTTTTTAGTGTTTCACAAAAAATAATATTCTGGTTTTGAGAGTTTTAATTTAAATAACTGTTTTCCTTTTACAAGCTGAAGTTAATATTAAAATCTTCTACCAGTCTTGGACCCCATTATACTTCACATGAGATATCTACATATTGTAACACAGTCCTTGCCCATTATAAATGTTTTACATATGTAAAGACAAAGAAAAGGCATGAAAAAGAGGTTTCTCCAAGGAATGAAGATGAGTTGCACAGGTCTGCAGAAAACATGGAAGGACCAATGGCTCAGACATTGGGCCTTTTCCTACTTTTATCCTTTGTCCTGCTTTCCATTCATTTATCATCATTTGATGGGAAGCTGTAGTCATAGCAGCATCCATAATTAGTGCTGTAGGGTGACAGAGCCTTTTAAAATCTCCATGGAGTTAGACATTTCAGCCCTGTCTCAAGCTGCCTGTTCTCTAACTCCCTGCTCTAGAATGATTGTTCTTAGCTTCTGACTTTCCTATCATNTGACCTCAGCTGCTTCTCATATGGCTTCCCCTCAAGGCCCTTCACAAATTCTACACTTGCCACAGCTGGCATTTTTGAGTTTACTTTATACCGATCTCCCCTTTTGTCTACATGCAAAGAGAGAAAGAGAAGTCACAGTCCTACCAAAAACTTACATAGGCAGCATAACTACACCTTGTTTCCAGCTTCTTTCTGACAACGGCAATGCCTTGTGCCTGTAAAGTAATAAACACAACAAAGGTAGAAAGAAAAAATGGACATTATTTACGGTTCAATTCTAATAGAAATAACAGAATTTTACAGAGTTTTCTCACCAAATACTATACTACAAAGTAAAATACAAGTCATTTGAGAGACATAAAATCACAGGGGTTAGAAATTGAAAATTAAGATAGAAATATGCATTAAATCACCCATTTCTCTCTTATGTTAGTAAACTGTTATAATATCTAGGACTTTGAGATCAGGTTTTCACTATATTCCTAGACTATTCTAAAGATAAATCAAGCTGACTATTGGTGATTGTATTTCTGGATTTTTGTTGTTGTTCTGATTTTTCTACCTCACCTCTATTTCTGGGTTTATACCTCTTTTTTATTGGAGATATCGTCTGACAGAAATACTGGATTTCTATCTGAAGTTTACTGGAAGAGAGTTTCTCTTGTTATCTTTAGTGTTTGCACAGGGCATAGTTTACATAGATGGCTCTTCTGCAACCATAATTACAGCTTCAATTTCTGTGACTGCACTTTATTTCTTTGCACAATTTTGCAGCATGCCCATCTGTGTTGTAGATCTGCAGTCACTGCCATATGTAGGACTTATTTTTGAGATGTCAAGTTTCACAACTCCCACAGTTACAACAGAATACAAAATTGTGTCCTACCCAAACAAAACCCCTACATACTGTGGGAGGAGATAAGATCCCAATAGTGCACGCAGAGAATTGACAGGGGAAGGTGGCATAGATTGCTCCTCTCTTGGGAAAAGACAAACATTTGAGGGATTCTCTTCCCTCAAGGACCTGGGTGTCTCTTGGTGGGGAGACCCTCATGTGTCTCATTGGGGGAAGAATAATTTGTGATATCAGTTATATCTTGTAGAAAGTATTATAGCAAGAATGATCTGAACTGACGAAACAGTGAGTTTCACGAGGAACCAGGTGAGTGTAACAGTGATCCAAACCAAAATGATATTGGTGTTTGACATTCAAAGATGCTGCTCTCCTCTCCTGAGCACCCATCTTGACTGATAGGGCCCAAGTCATAGACTGTTTTTATAAACATTAGAAGGATGGAGAAAACTCAAGGAACGGGATAATAATAACTGTCTGTTAATGGACAGGGGATAGTACTTAATGGGAATGTATAAATATTTATATTGGGTATAAAGGTGGTTTAAGTATGCAGTATAAGATATATTGCTGAGGAGGGATTTCCATAAAGAGAATTATATATGGAAGGATGGTTAGAAGATGTGTAAATGTATTAAATTCTGTGTGATCTGAACATGATCCAAATAGTATGGAATAAGGAGATTGTTTGCATCTTGCTGAGACAGAATCAATTTTCTCTTAGCAGCTAGAAAGGTGTTGATGAAATGCAAGTGTTTTGACTACTGGAGAGCACTGCTTCAGCATCAAGGCTGTCTTCTATACTCCCCAAAGGCTAGTAGGTTGGGGATGGGCAAAAAGTTGGGAGAGGACAAAGCCAGGACAGCTGACCCGAGGTGACTAAAGAAATACTCCACACCAAATTTTATCATGCTCAGCAATAAAAGCTTAAGAGAGAGAAGAGGAGGGAGCATTCTTCATTAAGGCATTTGTCTTGTGGTTTTTCCATTCTAATAACCAATTCTTTGCTCTGCTTATTCTTCAGTTCAAAGTTTCCCTCTTTCTACTGTCAGTATTGCATATGGACCTGATCATTATATACAACATATTAGATGTACAAAGACTTCTATTAGTAAACAGAAATTCTCTTATGTTGAAATAACATTCCGATTTTGATCCAATTTTGGAAAGCTTGATTCACTCATAAATTTGTGATGATCCAGAAGTTCATGTATTGTATTTGGGATGATGGAGAGAGGGTAGAATGTCTTTTCGTCTTTGAATGAAATTTAAAGTAATAAATCGGACAGTTTAATGGACAAACAAGGAAGAACAGTTTGACAACCATGCAAATAACTGAGAACCATTCTGCTACATATCAGTAGAGAAACTTCATATTGCCTAAATTATAATGGAATTGCAGCTGAATCATGTACAAAGTATTTAAATGACAATGGAATAACAGAAAAACAAAAAACAGGTGATAATATCTGACAGACAAAAGTCAGGAATGATGAGGTGGAAAGATGTGTTTCTTCGCTCTTGAGAAAAAAGGTAAGCAATGAGAACAATCATGAGCATCTATCTCACCATACAAAAGAGCATTTTGTTTCTTACAGTAAAGATAAATCTCATGGCTATACCAGGTATACAATATTGGAATTTTCCAGTATCATGAAGCCAAATACCTGCAAACAGGTACTGTGACTATCCTGGGAAATACCATTTTTTAGATGGACTTAGTCACTGGAAGGAGTCATACAGGAATATTCTATGGAAGATGATGTCCTATAATGACTAGGAACAAGCTGCAGAAGATTTGAGGTAAATTCTAAACTGTTCCATTGCCTTTGAATAATCTCTTACACGTTTTTGGAACCAAAATCCTGTTAAGAAGCATTGTTGAGCCTGTCTCACACATGGCCTGTTTTGACAGGTTTCTGTTCTTGAAGGTCTGACCTTCCTTAAGGTTTCCATTTCTAAAAACAGCAGGAACAAACCAAGAACAGAAACTTTCTGGTAGCAAAAGGAACAACTGAAAGCTAACACATGTATTCAGTTACTGTAGGAGATTGCTCATGTGCCACAAGGTTTCTGTGAATGTGAATTTCCTAGGTATGACTGTGAAAATTTTGTGAAAGATCTATTAACATTTGGAGCTCTAGTTTACATTTTATTCATTTTGCATGTCTCAAGAATTCTGACTGTACACAACAATGGAAATCCTGATCTACAGTTCATCATTTTGGCACATTCCCCCTGTCCCCACAAAATATTTAGTGTCTTTTTCTTTATAATATTTTCTAAAAGATTCTTCTAGTCTAATATGACACGGTAAAACCTGCTTGCTTTATAAATGAATTGTCATCAAATGGGAGTCTTCTGTTGTTATTTTGGTATACAAAATATTTGAGTTAATTTTTCACATTATTCCATTCACCTCTGAAAATCTGTGTTACTACATGCCTACACAACATAGAAAAAAATTTAGAGGATATTCTAAAAAAATTAATTTTGGAGTTCTTTCTTAGTACATGAAGTAGCAAGACCAATAGATCAAGGGTTGCTGAGCACACAGACTTTAAATTTACTAGAATTAAACATTAATCGCATTCAACACAAGTTTTAGGGTACCTTTGGGTTTCCTACATGGCACAAAATAAAGTTCAGGAAATGTTCAAAATTCTCACAGTAAAATTTTCAGATTAACATCTTCTGCCATTATACCCTGCTTTAAGGCTGCCAAAGCAATTCTTTGGGATTTGAGCAACAACTGTTCTTTGTTTAAAAGACAGAATTATTAAATTACCTCCAGTAATTGAAAAGGAAGAGTAGATGACTTATAGGAAGTCTAAGCAAAAGTAAAATCATATGATCACATGCAGTAAAATAAACTTACTTGATAAATACCATATGTGTGAGTTCTGTTGACCCCAGATTTTGTTGAGTTAGCATTAAAACTACAGAACCACAGTTCTCTATCTATTTATGGCTACACTGATTCGCAACTGTCTCCAGTATCTAAGACTGCAAAAATCTTTGTTAATATGTTAACTTTTAGAACACAGTATCTTTTGTCCTATTATCCTATAAATATTTTTCTGTCATTGTTTCAAATTAAATTATTGCTTACATCCTACTACTGTCAATCAAACAATTTCAGTGTTCCTACATTGCAAGTAATTTGCTTGATTTATGATACATTGTTGACAGAGCTGACAGAGTGCTTCAGAATATTAGCTGCATAAAATGATAGTGCCTGCATGCTAATGCCGCTGAAAAATTAAACAAAAGCAAAATAAAATACTTTTATGTTCCACAATGAGGTTTTTCTTTTGGCATGTATTTTGGAAATCTCATTGAGTGCTAAGATTTGAATACCCTATATTTTTAAATAGCTTT
>WEIV01005790.1:18049-31142 GCA_013390005.1 Calyptomena viridis | reverse complement strand
TTCACAATCACTGGTAAGTGATGTCTTTCCACAGTTTAAACTAGGGAGGGAAATTTTTTTTTAAAAGGACTTCCTCTTTAGGGGTTTTGTCTTTGCTCACTGAAACTCTTCAGAGATCCCCAGTTCAGTGTCCTGAAGTTTTTGTTTTCCAAAGGCTAAAGTAGCTGATGGCTGCTTTTCTGGCAAACCAGCAAGAGAGAGCAAAGAAGGTAGCAAACTTGTAGGGATGACACAGGGATTGAGGGGAAAAGCTTGGCATATTTGTTGTGAGCATCTGGTGTGAGCTGTCAGAGACAGTAACATCTTCTCAGATAGTGGAGAGTGTTGTGGGGTGAACCACTCCTGTGCAAAGTCATTGTCCAGAGAGGCCAGCCCCATCCTTCCTGGATGGACAAGCAAAACTGGCCGATCTGGGTTCTTACAGTCCAATCTTTTATCTTGGATGAAGGTAAAAAAAGGGCAGTGCTCAAAAAACAAATGGCAAATGTAAGCTGTTGCTTAAACTGTGGATTTTGCTCATAAGAGTCTGTCTTCTGGCTCTGACTACTTGGTTTGCTTTTCGTTTGCATTTAACCAAGTAGAAGCTTTGCAATAGAGTGAAAAGAAGGAAGAGGAGTGAAAGGATGAGGGGTGCTAGTAGGTCTGAAAATTAATGAAGTATAGCACAAAGAAAGCACTGCTGCAGTTGTCATTCTTCAGCAAGAGTTTTCTGTCTGTAATCCCACATGGCATTTTGAGACCCTATTTGGTAGCTGAAAGAGACTTTATCTGGTAACTTTTATTTTAGAGAGGTTGAAGTGTGGTGGGATGAGAAGCTTCTTCTGATTCACAAATATATATCAGTTGGACAAAATGGTTTTGTTCCTTACAAATGGCTCATTTTCAAGCATGTCTCCTAATTCCTTTCTTTGATTGAGAAGGGGTGGATTAGAGGATGAGCAGTAGATTAGACTAGGAGCACTAGTGCTGTCTTGGCAACACTAATCCAATCAGTAATTTGGATTTCACTAATTTAAGATTGTCATAGTGATCCTGTGGGAGTCTCATGAGGGCTATAAATGCCTGTGTGGTACCTCAAGAAGGCAGGGTTTTCCCTCAGTCTCTCATTTCATGCCCCCTGCTTCTATGCCCTTCAAGTTTTGTGTGGATCTTTGTTACTGGGTTAAGGCCAGGGCCACCTGCTTGCATGCCTTGTGTGTCTGCCCTGTTTGTGTCCAGCATTTCCTGCCAAATTGGTTGAGGTTCAGTTCTAGCTGGGTCTCCCTGCCAGNTGTAAACCAAAATGCAAAGCATTGTCACAGCTGTAAGTGCATAGACCGGGATCTGCCTTGTCCTTTTCCTATTCCCAGCTCTCAGCAGTTATGTGGTTGCCACTCTGGTACCTGATTTTTCAAGCAACTTCCCTTTTATAAAGAAGGATTTTGAAGCTATCTCAGTGTGTTTTCAGTATGTGACCAGGTCATTTACTACTTTCTGCTTATGTGGAGAAATAAGATCTCTGTATGAAGAGCAGTAAATCAAGGGCAAACATCGGTGCACACAAAGATGAGTTTTTAAAAAGCAAACTTCTAACAGTTTATTATAAATGACCAAAGAAACTTAAGTTTTCTGTTATAAAACTGTTTAATGAAGTCTATGATTTTGTTGAATGCAACAGCTGCTTGTGACCTCAGGAGTGTCAGCTTTGGACTGGATCAAATCCATACCCCAGCTAAGTTTTTACTATCTGCAGTGGTAGTCAGCACTGGATGCTTCAGGGGGAGATGTAAGCAAGCAAGTTGTCTATAAAGAAAGTTTTCCTTCCATGTCTTAGTAGCTGTTGACTTACCTTCTAAAGTAACTTAATTTACTTTATCTATTTCCTTAACATTGATAATGTTCTGTATAGCAAAACGAAGACTTCTATTTTGAATGCTTCTACAGTATCTTCCACTGGCATCTTATGGTAGAGCTCTGCAGACTGGTAATAGGGAAAGTGTTTTATCAGTTTTGTATCTAGCATTTTGCATTTTCACATGGGCCTCTAGTCTTATTCATGACGTGAACAATAAATTTCAGAGGACCTGCTTTAGAATTATCCTCTATTTAGTGGTTTTAAAGATATCACATTTTTTATATAGCTAAAATGCTCAAACAAACAACATTTCTTCTCCAGCATATTTTCTTAAATTTATATTTATCAGATCTCTGGAGTTTTGTTGTTGGGGTTTTGTATCAGCACTTATTTTAGAATCACATTTTTATGATTAAAAACTAGATAATACAGCCAGAGCTTGGAAACTGACTTAGTTTAGACTCCAACTTTCAAAGACCAAAGATAATCTTAAATTTCAGAAGCCACACACTGCAGTAGCTTCTCCATACTGGCATCACTATTTTCAATTTCCTCCAAATGGGAAGTGCCTATGGCTCTAGCTTAGCACTTGCCATAGATGAAATCACTGGTATTATTGTTCATGATTAGCCCACCAAAACTGAAGACACTAAAAAAGCATGGATATGTCTTTTAAGCATTTTGTTATTAAGTAAAAGATGTTTCATTTTTCAGGGACATAAAGAAAACGGTAATGTGGTAATGGCCCACGATCCAGTGTTGTAATTAAGTTATGAGATTTCAGATGCAGTTGCAAAGAGTTTTGAATTTACATTTACTAGGTGACTCAAATTATTCTACCAGCATTATGCTGAGAGCAGCCTATTAAAAGCTCCAGTGTAGATCAAACATTGTAAAACACAACAGTGCTCTGTATCAGCTAACCTTGGCAGTAAGGTAGTATTTTCTCTGCTTGCTTGGTGTTCATCTATTCAGCAAAATCTGTTTCTGAGGTGTCTGAAAGCCAAGAATACTCTCTGGAAGCTGCACTACTGATGAGTGATATGGGTCGTACTAGTTGTATGTTAGTTGTAATTTTCATGCTCCCCATATTTCAGTGTGTGATGTCTACTCATCAGAATAGCTTATTTAATATTGTGCTTTCACTAAATTAGTCCTTATTTCTGCTTTAGATAACACTGATGTAGCTAGAAAAGAAAAAAATCAATCATTTTAGGTGATATGGGTAAGCAAACAAAAATGGCTGGTTTTGTTTTGTGGAATAAGACATTATGCTAAGGAGAATACTATGAAATAAGATGCTATGCTACAGAGATGTACAAAGGGAGCTGGTGACAGCTTTCAAGACTTCCAGGCAATGCTGTCCACACTTCAGTCCTATCTACAGACCACAAACTTCTATGTCTGTAGGCAAGGGATGTTCTTGTAACAGGAGGATGGATAGATGCACATGGCAAAATAAGGAAGAAATGCACGTAAAGGCCAAAATGATGTCTTTGGAGCTTAGTGTGGAGAGGTGAATAGGAAAGCCATGATTAAATTCCTGCATTTGACAATGGCAGTCAACAGGATGAAAAGTCAGAGTCTGTACTCCCAGAAACTGACAGACGAAATAAACCCACAGCCTAATATATCTGAATCAAGGAGACAGAAACTGGATTACAGTGGGGAGAGAAAAATACTCAGTTTTTTCCACAAGGAGCAGAAAGTGCATAGGGTGGAGAACTGACCTAAATACTCTGAGATTTGTGAATATGGAGGGAGACGTGCTCAGAGGTAGGCTTGTCTTAAATGTACCTTTCTCTTGCAAAACACTGAGTAGTTGTTAGAAGCTTGACAGTCAGTTTTGTGGGGTCCTGGCTCTGTGTCCACAGGAGACTGAGGAGCAAGGTGAAATAGTCAAGAAGCTGACTTCTGGGAAAGTCCTTTAGCTTACTGAGCTTGTGGTAACAGCCACAAGTCATAGGAAAAGGGGCTTTTCTTTCAAAAGAAGAACTAGAAAGACCACTCCTCTAGACAGGTCTTTGAAAAGACCTGGATGCCCAGGTTTTGCTTAATCTCTGAAACTTGAAATCCAACTGTTATGCTGTGCTAACATCCAGAGCAGAGCTATTTCAAGCTAGTGCTAACTGCTCCAGGACAGGTCCCTATAGACACTATTCTATAAAAATTGCTTCTGACACCTTATGTCTTTCATAAGACATAAATTCTAGCCATGGTTCTAGCCAGCCCTGTTCAAGGCACAGCACATGTAACAGAACAGTAGAGAAAATGCATAGCTCTTTCAAACTCCTTTATTTTTGTAATGAGTTAATATTTTTGGTTGGTAGCACATGTGAGATGCAGCTAATAGTTAAGGAAACTGCAGGTGCACTAACAAGCATACCTTTCCTATAGTGCTACCTGGAGACAAAATGCCTAACAGTGCTTGGAGCACTTTCCATTGAAAAAACAGCTCTGTAAGGGGAGTGCTGATTACAGCTTTCCATGAAAAATAATATCTACAGATAATATGCTGTTTGTAACTTGCCAAGAACATTGCTCATGAGTAGTGCAGGAGAATCAATTCCCTTGTTAGTACAAATGAGTATACAGCTTTTTCTGAAAGCTGAGGAGTACTAGGTTGTGTCAGTTTTTGTGAAAAAGGTCTTTTGATCGAGGAAGTGATTTGTATGTCTTGTCTGAAAACTTCTTTTCAGTTGGTAAGACACATTTTGCAGTGTATGAGGTTCCAAACATATGGAATGAATGGAGCTGCAATCATATCTTCAGTCAGGCTGATAATATTATACCTGTAAAGTTTGTGTATTTCCACAAAGGAATCTGCATTTGTAATCTAAATGTTGGGCAGACATGTTTTTTTTAAGTACTTCTCAACTCATTCTGTACATTCCTTCAATGTCATTCACATTGCTGCTGAGCTGAGGTTCAAAAGATCAAATTGTAAGATCTTTTAGTGGATTGAATAGCAATTCATTCCTGCTTAATATGCCTGTTATAAAATGTTAGAATGGAGAGAGTGTAATTACTATTTAAAAATATTAATGCTTATCATGCCACCTTGAAAATGAGGCAGCAACTTTGTCCAAATCTGGTAGTTATTATGTGCTTAATACCCAAGGAATTTTTAAAATTGGTTCAAACCTCTTCTTCCTGAAGCTAGTGGTAAAGCTCCAATTTAGTCGAATAGAAGGAGGATTAGATAAATGCCGAGTGCTTATAAAGTTCCATCCGTTAACATTCAACTTCAGTAGAAATTTTCCATATGTTCTACTTGCAAGATTAAATGACTGTGTTAACTAATTAGAAGCAGAGTTAAAATATTTACTATCTTAACTTTCAAACAAATGAAAAGATTAATGAGGTTCTACTGATTTTTTTTTTCCAGAGTTGTTTTTGTAGGAAAAAACCCAAACCTGTGTTTTGCGAACTGAAAAACAAACCCATTAAAACAATGCTTATCAAAATCTCAATACCTATCCCTAAAAATTCTGAGTAGGTATAAAGAAACTCCCCTCACATCTGAATATTTGAATACTCGGGAACCTCAAGGAGTAAAGTATTAAGGGATCCTATGTTTTTACATTAAATCTTCAGTAAGTGCAAACTAGCTCCTGAATCTAAGGATGGAAGCCCTAGAGTTGACTGATATAAATCTTTCTAGTCCTTACCCTTACCTGTGCTCTGTGTAGGAAATAGGCTCTCAGTCCCAGGCTGTGGTTCGTGCACTGGAATTGATGCGTGTGAGATGGTCTCACAAGTCCTGACTTCAGAAGGGGCTCCTCAGTCTCTGCATCTCTCACCCTAGGCAGCTAGGCAAGTACCTGCAGGTACAGTACCAAGCTGCTGGGCTGCAGACAGTTTGAAAAAAACAAAACCAAAAAAACCCAAAACACCACAAATTGAACAAACCGAAGGGACCTTGAAACTCTTCTACAATGTGTAACATTGAAATATCATTTGTTCTCCAACCCTAACGTATATGGTATTTGTTGTAATGATTCTAAATGACATTTGCCCTGAGTGGCAAAAGCACTGAAAGCAGCCAGATGGTTAACAGAAATATGTAGGATATTAACAGACCATGGCAATTTGGTCCCACAGTTTTTCTCACTGGTAACTGAAACAACTTTCTTCAAACTGAACATCTTGATCCTAAGGGTCTTTTCCAACCTAAATGATTCTGTGATCTAAGTGCATTGGATAAAATGCAGGTTCTTTAGAAGTAATAGTATAATTATTGTTTTTAGCTGACTTTTCCCCTCCAACTGTCCTGAGTACTACTTCTAATAGAATAAGTGGAAAAATATGTAACAATTTAAATTACTAAATTCTACCATAATTTATTAGACTAAAATTCCCTCTTTCCATTTTAGAGGCCTGACTTGTGTCTGCATACTAAACTATACTTCTAAAAATCCCAATGTGAAATCATATTTACCAGGAATATTTTTATATTATTTGAGGCCAAAAGGCACAATAATTGTCATTTAATCAAACATCCATTTTTTCTCTGGGCTAAGTAATCCACATTCTCCCTAGGATGAGCCACACTGTCCATTAGCATAATAAAAGACCTCTTTTTGCAAAATACCTAATCTGACTCCACTGAAAGGTATTCTGTGAGTGGAGAACTGCCCTTGTACTTACAGGGGGCTTTAACTTGCCAGAAATTAACTGGGAGCATCACACAGCTGATACAACTCGGGCCAGGGAGTTCCTAAAAAACATGGATGACGACTTCATAGAATGAATCCTAATGCAGCTGACATGGAAAGATTCCTTCATCTGCTGCTTGTCAGCAGAGAGGATCTCATGAGCAAAGTGTGGAGATTGGTGGCTGTCTTGGCCACAGCAACCACAAAGTGATTGAGTTTAAAGTCTTTGATAGGAGGAAAAGTGCCAGCAAAACCTCAACTCTGGACATGAAGAGAGGAGACTTCAGGCTGCTCAGGGAATTAACAAGGAACGTCCCCTGGAAAAATGTTTTTGCACGTGCTGGGGTCCATCAGTGCTGGTTACTTTTTAAATGTCATGTCCTCAAGTCATAGGAGCATGCAATTTCCAAATGCTGGAAGTCAAGCAAGTGAGGTAAAAGGCTGGCTTGGCTAGAAAAAGAATCTTCTCTTTTTGCGAAGGCAAAAAAGGAAGGTGTATGCCCAGTGGAAGCAAGATCAAGTGACATGGGAAGAATTCAGAGATGCTGCTTGCCACTGTAGGTAGAAAATTAGTTTGGCCAAAGCTCAACTGGAGTTGAAGCTGTCCAGAAATATGAAGGACAATAAAAAGAGGCTTTTCAAATACTTTAAGGGCAATGGGCAGGATCAGAAATATACAGGATGAGGAAGGTCACCTCACAAACATGGACAGAGACAAGGCAGAGGTATTTAACACATTCTTTGTCTTCAACACAGGGAGGTCCTGCAGAGAGACCTCAGCAAATTAGAGGGCTGGACAATCACCAACCATATGAATTTTAACAAGGGAAAGTACTGGATTCTGCACCTGTAGGCACCTGGGGCAACTCTGGATGTATGTGAAGATGGGGGAATGAGATGTTGGAAAGCAATGCTGTGGAAGGGGACCTGGGGATCCTGGTTGATGACCAGTTGAATACAAATTAGCAGTGCCCTGGCAGCCAGCAGAGCCAACTGTGTCCTGGGGCAGAGGGTGAGGGAGGTGATTGTCCTGCTCCTCTCTGCACTGGTGTGACCTTACCTTGAATATTGTGGCAGTTTTGGTCACTGCAATGTAAGAAAGATATAAAGTTGTTAGAGAGTGTTCAAAGGAAGGTAACAGAGATGGTGAAGAGCCTTGAAAGGAAGCTGTATGAGGGGTGGCTAAGGCTATTTGGTATGTTCAGCCTGGAGGAGACTGAAGGGAGACCACATTGCTGTCTACAGTTTCATCATAGGGGAAGAAGAGGGGTACAGACTGATCTCTTCTTTGTGGTGACCAGTGACAGGACCCAAAGGAATGGCCTGAAGTTGTGTCAGGGAAGGTTTAGGTTGGATATTAGAAAGAGGTTCTTCACCCAGAGGGTGGCTGGGCACTGGAACAGGCTCCCCAGAGAAGTGGTCACAGCACCAAGACTGACAGAGTTCAAGAAGCATTCAGACGATACTCAGGCACATGGTGAGACTCTCAGGGATGGTCCTGTGCAGGGCCAGAAGCTCAATGATCCTTGTGGGTCTTCTCCAACTTGGCATATTCTGTGATATCTTCTGCGTGTCTGAGTGGCTGTGTCATGATATAAAGCAAGTTAATGTCTGGCTGAAGGTGTTAGACGCTTATCAATCCACAGGCTCTGGATCTGGCTTACAGCTTTAAACATTCTTATGACATCCTGGGGTAGCACAAGCATAGCACAGGCATAGCACAAGATAGCACAAGCATTAGCTGGAGAGCTCACCACCATGCCAAATCAATGGGGGTTTTGCTAAATAATTCAGTAAATCATTAGCATGCTGCCATTAAAAAAAAGCTCAATAGTAAGAGGAGTTGCATTGTGAGATCATGCTTCAAAGAAACAATTTGGAATAGTTCATTGTAGAGGTTACAATGGATGTCTTTCAACTTTGCACTGTAGGCAAAAAGAAATTTAAGATTTAGAAAAAATAATAACCAGAATCTTTAAATGATTCGGTCATCTCATACACCTGCTATGAGTCTTATAAAAGGAGAGAGCAAGTAATGAGGGAACTGTTTTGAAAATCTTGGTATTTTATGGATGAAAATAGGCAAATTCCATGGGTGATGACATTATTGATTAAGCGGACACTATGCTGCAGGAAATTGGGTTTCAGTTCCAGTATCTGCTGCAGACTCCATGCGATGCTGCTATCACTTCACTATTGTGCTAAGTCTATCGTTGAATCTACAAACCCTGACTGAAATTTGAGCCACATTGTGCTACACGCAACACAAATATCCTGGAAAAGAGGCTCTTCCTCCAAGACCTTCCTGTGCAATTAAGCAACAAAAGGAATGAAAAGAAGGTAGCATTGCGCAAAGCTGCACAGCAGCAGTATTGAATCCTGAAGCATCAGTCTCCTGGTACTCAACTCAAGGCTGTTCTACTAGATCATAGTAAAATGAAGATTTGACCTAGGTTTGCTCAAACAAATAGACCACACATCTTTCGCTGCTACTACAGTGAAATCTTAGTTCCAGGGGAATCATATGAGCAGTAAATGGTCTTTTCATGTCCCTTCCAAACTGAATTTTCCCGTGATCATAGGATAAGGTTTATCTTGGGGTTTTTTTTGTTGCAAGCCTTTAGGGAAAAAATAAAATAGAACATATTTGCTAGATTTTCTGTAGCAGGCAGCATTGATGGAAGATAATATCTTTAAAATGGCTTAGCTGTAGAATGGCTGTTAAACTCTTGCTTGACATATGTAATAGAGTAAAATTTCAGTCACATCTGCACATACCATTAATTGGACAGGCATGCAAGTGTTTGTCCTATACTATTCATTATTTGGAATTGTCTTGAATGTCTATTGGGATACTGCAATCAATCTCCATAAGATTTTTTTATTTTTTTTTTTTTTTGAAAAAAAAGGGAGTGCCAAACTCCCTTCAAACATTTCAGTTTGTGGTGAAACCCGATTCAATAGCTTCTACTACACAAAGTCAGCCAACAGGGCTTACCCTCCCCTGCATTGTTCTGTACAGGCAGTGGAAAAGACATCTAGGTCTTGAATACAGCCAGCAATGCTTACAGATTGGGACCAGAGTGCTGATGTGCCAACGGTGTAGCAATCTGAAAGACAGATGTATTGCAGATCTGACTTATCCATCAATCTTTATTCAGCAAAATATATAAACCTTGCTGAAGTCTTAAGTGCATGCAGATGATTTCATGCTTCTCCAAAAGATGAACCTAATTATATTTTCTGCTGCAATCATTTAGAGATCATCTTTAGGGAATGCCTCCCTTTTGTCCAAATTGAATATCCAAACAGATAGAGGGGAAAATACTGCAAAAGGTTTGTTTTGCTGATAGTAAATTAGGACAGAGTAGTATGTGATAAAAAATATGGTGTGATACATAAAGCACTTGCATTCCACACTACATACTAATGTATTACTTAAATGGATATGGTGAATTCATAATATGGTGCAATAGCTGCTAAACTATGCATGAACCTGTTGTTTATGCTCGTCTTATGCTGGAGCCATGACACACTGGAAGTTAGAGTGAGAAGACCAATGGTTACCTGCCAAAATTATCTTTGTGCACTTCAAGGAAAAAGACCTTCTGCCATGCAGCAGAAATTATGGCACTACAGAATGATGGGAATATGAAGAGTGACCTGCCAGACAGAGAGCCTGGTTTCAGGGTTTGGTGTAAGACTTACAAGGTCAAGGGACTCCTGTCATTCAAGCTTCCTTTGCTGAAGAAACCTGAGGCATTCAGGCTCCGAAACATGCAGTTCTAAAGAGTTTTATTTGTGATTGTTGATGGCTGTAGCAAGATAATGATATAAGGTATTGTCCCAAGAGAAAGGAAGCAGTCATTTCAGCTCAAACCCAGCTTTCTATGTGGCTTTATCATGCCTGCTGACAGGTGGTTTGGTTTTGTTTTGTTTTTAAAAGAGCAGATTGAAAGCTGCTCTTTTAGTGAGGACTGCCTTTCTAACTGGTGCTCAAATTGGTTATGTGATGGAGATGAGATGTCAGTCAATTGAAGGATAGAATACTTAAGGACTTAATAAAAATAAATATGTTAGGAGAAATTACATGTAGTCCTCCTTCACTGGGAACAGAAACTCCTGGGTAATAGAAACAGTTCCTCAGAAAGAGATGCAAGTTTGATCTGAACTTATCTAGCAATGTGACACTACCTTTGCCCCAATATTTTGTTGCAATAGTTAAGCTCCTTCACTGTTAAAAGTGGTATCTTCTTTGATTTGAATCTATTCCCCTTCTGCTCACAGCTGCTGCCTTTTTACATCTTTCTTCATTAGTTAGATGTATCTTCAATACTCAAAACTTATCCACATCAAGCTACTCTATTCTTAAGTCAACTTTTTGATCTTTGTTTTGGTAATTTAAACAGAGTACACTAAATTAAACCTCCTGATGCAAGATTTTGTTTTATTCCTCCAACTACAAAATTCTACTTCCTCTCCAACTTTACAGTATCTTTTCTGAATTGTAAAAATGGCTGCATGTAGTACTTTAGTGGTGGTGTCAGACATTTCCTAGCAAACACTTCTTTTCATTTGCAAGATGCAGAGCTATGCGGAAGCTTTGTGGCAAATAGATTAAGGGGTAGCATATGTAGCACGCATTTCAAGGATCCTTTAAGGACCCAAAATTGGATCCTTCTACTGGTGACAGCTCCTAAGTGCTCCCACATAACATCCCTTAAGTAAAAGTACTTGCTTGGAACAGTACTTAGCCCATATGGAAGCTCACTGGTGGGGTGCTGTTGTTGTGACTGATTTACAAGGATAAGCCTTATCCTTCCTAAAATTCCCACAGTATAAATATGTTGCAAAGGCTCTAATTTGTTTGCTGAAGTAAGACAGAAAAAGACAACTTTGTACAGGTTGAGTTTTCCTTTTTCCCTTTTTATCAGAGGGGTGGGCTGGGTTGTCACTTTGACTGTTATTTTATACAATGGAGAAGCACCAGCATGACATCCCAATACAGACGTGTTTCTTTCAGTGACAAAGTCCTTTGAGCATTCAGGGTCTGTATTAATGCTGGGCAATTTTCCCAGTGGCTGCCAAAGGATTTAGGAGTGCCAAGCTCACCATTTCTCAGTGGTATTTCTGCTGCTAACTTCCTTCAGTGCTTTTTTCAAAGCTCTGCAGCAACACACTCCCATCATGGCAAAGGAGCAAAGCATGAAAGCAAGGCAGAATCTGCTGTCTTGCCTTTGTACAAAACAAGCAGAGAAATTAGGAGATATTTTTCAGGACAAGAACCTCAAGTTACAAAAAATACTGTCTCATTGGGCAAGGTGCCTGTTCCTGGAGAGACTGTGGATTTTGAAAGCTTCTGATTTATCTAGTCTGTTTTGTAAGCCACAGGGGACTGTATGTCATGCTGCAGTTCTTCCCGAGACTGAAGCTCCACTACTCTCTGCTGCTCCTTTCTGCTTGACGGTATCTCTGGGAGCCAGATTTGGCTTGTGCATTGGTATCACAGAATAGGATCCCTGGAAAGAGCCTTTTCAAGGAGAAAGTGTGTCCAACCCTGCATCCTTGCAGCAGCATTTCTTAGTTAAACAATAAGGTCTATATGTGGTTTGACACACCCACATTGCTACCTATCCCTTCATACAGAGACAAACTGAATATTTGTCACCACTCAGTTCTTTCTGGCCTTTAAAGCAGGCTCTGGACACCTCCACCAGTCCCAGCGCAATGGGAGCAGCCTATTTATGCCATTTCATGGACTGAATGGCAACTCCAACAGTCTGAATCCAATTGGCACTGTTTGTTTTGCTGCTAAAAGGAAAGGACAAATCATTGAACAAAATGACACCCTTTAAGGGCATGATATAATTTCAATTCAGCTTGTTGATAGGGCAAGAAGCCAGAAATGTATTTTATGAATCCATGAAAGCAGAATTTGACCTCTGAAGATGTAGATTAGATTTACTCATCATCTTTCATTTATCCATCTATCAGGTAGTCTTTCAATGCTGCTCGTGGATGTTTTACCCCTGTGCTAGGACAGCACTGTGTCACTTCCATCAGCTGCCTATGTATATGTCTTGCCTGGCTGCAGCCAGGGAATCTCTCTCCTGGCTTCCTAGACATGTAACACAAATCCAAGCCTCTCAGGGCTTGGCTTCTTACCTGTTCGCCCATCATGTACAGACTAAATGGTCATTTTCTCTTATCCTACTCATCCTTTGCTACTCCCAGAAATATCTTGGTACTTCACTGCTGAATAGACTAAGCAAAATTCCTTAGAAAGAAATGCACAGCTTTTTCTTCTTTGCTTGCTTCAAAAGCTCTGAAATTCACACCTATGACCTAACAGGAAAGAGTGAACTCTGCTCTTCAGTGAGAGCATTGATTGAGAGCTTTGGTACTAAATATTGCAAAAATACTAGCAGCATGAGGCAATCATGATTGCTCATGATACCTACATGCAAGCATACACATGCAAAGCCAGAGCTAACATATGCAGAAAATCAGACTTCCTTTGGGCAGGGCAGGGAGTTGGAAAGAGAAATTATGGAAGCAACTCTTAGCTATTTAAGCACACAATCCAGTATGAGAACTCATT
>WEIV01005789.1:6923-19620 GCA_013390005.1 Calyptomena viridis | reverse complement strand
CTAAGACACATCATAAGGCAAGAGGGAAGAAGATAAGAAAAGATGTGCAACTACTATCAGCGCTGTTAGTCCTCTATCAGATTCACCTACAACACAATTTGGGAAAAAGGGGGAAGAAAAATATACAATAGGCTGTATTGGGAAAATGGATAGAAAGCATACTCCATGCTGGCATTCGTTTAATTATCATATTTGCTACATAATTTCCTGATTAGGAAATTATTAGGAAACTGCCTATAAACAATTAATAATGTGTAACTGAATCTGTCTTGATTTTTTAGAAGGTCATTTTTGTCAATATAACAATATTTTATTCTTAAAAAAGAATCATAAAGAAAACTTTAAGAAAAAAAGAATAAATTTCTTTCTAATTAACTAAAAAAAAGGAAAACAATGCTCCACCAAGTCCTTAGTTTTATTCACTTTCAATTGAATCTCATGTAAGAGGAAGCTTATAACTGGAGTAACCATAGCATAAGTATTCACACAGCTATGTAAAAACAACGTGTAGCTACAAGAAAACTTTTCTTCAGATTTATTTCTCACATTTCATCAATGCAAGGCAGAAGAAAACTTTTGTGACCTGCACAAAAAGTGACTGTTAGACACAATTACATTTGTGTATACACAGTTATGTTAAAGTAAACAATTTTTGCATAATATTCCTTCAATCTCCATGAATTATCATTTGCCCTAAACATACTCTACAATTTAGTGGTATTAATTAGCCACTGGCCAGAAGTCTTTATTGGCAATCCATTTTCTTGTTTGTGAATTTGTTTTTCTGTTATTTGACTGAAAGATAAAATAACTTAACCTGAATATATTCATTGTTATTTATTCATATTTAATGTTCTCTTTGTCCACTGTGTAACCTAGGGTGGGTTCAGTTACACATGCTCATCTGGAAATCATCTGCACAAGATCTATAGTTGAGGATGGATTTAGGGAAATTACGTTAGGTGTTGTTCTTGCTGTCTTGCTGACATTTGATTATTCCAAGATGATCTTTAGGAATGTTGCTGCTATAACTACTAACACCATAAGAAGATTGTTTAGGAAACGTTTTCTGTCTGGATATCTGTTGATTAAAGGATTTCTGCATTATTTTTTCTGTTGATTCATGGAGTGGATATCTGGGGTTTGGTTTCTTTAGCGGAAGCTTTTTACAATTGCTATTGGATGGTACAATGCTAAAGGCCTTGCATTAAAAGCAGTCAAAGAGTCCCCTTCTTCATATGAGAAACATGTAGCAAGGAAAAAATACACTTGAAAATCTGGTTATTCTCTTTTAGTCACTGGCTTTTGTTTTTAAATGGGAAAAAAAGTAAAAATAAAAAAACCCTCTGATTCTCTTAGCATTTTATTAGAGAATTAGGAAGTCAAAGATGACCTGCGAAAAGCCACTATTCTAGATTATGTTCCAGCTGTCATGGAAGGTAGTGATACTTGTTACTTGAGGTTTTTGTGCATGCAGAGGATTGGCTTGGAGAAATTAGCTAAAGTATAAACAATTCAGATTTATCAAGAACAAGTCATCCAAACTAATCTGATCACCTTCTACAACAAGATAGCACCTTCTGTTGGTATGGGGAGCACAGTGTAGCTTGATGTTTTTTACCTAGACTTTAGCAAAGTGTTCAGCACTCTTTCCCACAGCATTCTCCTGGACAAACTGGCAAGATACAAATTGGATGAGTGGTCTGAAAGATGGGTAGAAAATGATCTAACAGGTTGCACTCAGAGAGTAGAAATCACTGTTTTTCACTCAGATTGGCAGACTGTTACAAATGGGGTCCATACTGGGCCCCAAGATTTTCAACAGCTTCATAAATAACCTAGATGATGGGATGGAAAGCACCCTCATCAAGTTTGCTGATAACGCCAAACTGCGTGATAAGGTGAACACACCAGAAGGGAGAACCATCTTACAGTTAGAACTGGACAGGCTGGAAAAATGAGCAAGAACAGCATGAAGTTTAACAAAGACAAGTGCTCAGTCCTGTACCTGGGATGGGATAACCAAAAATCCCAGTACAGCTAGGTCCTGTGTTGCTGAGGAACAACCTTGCTGAAAAGGACATGGGCATCCTGGCAGACAACAACAAGCTGAACATGAGTCAGCAGAACAGCACTGCAACAACAAAGGTGAATCTGACACTGGGTGACATCTACAGGGGCATTAATGGGAGAGGTAGAGACATGGCCATTCCACTCTCCTCACCACTTTCAGGCTGGTACCTACAATGCAAGAAAGATGCAGACAAAGATAGGGTCCAAAGGAGGATGGACAAAGATGATCAAAGAGTGGGAAAAACTGCCCCATGAGAAAAGACTGAAGGAGTTAGGTCTTAGTACCCCGGAGGAGAGAAACCTCAGAGCAGAGCTCATCACAATATTCCAATATATTAAGGGCAGATACAAAGTACAGAGGCTCTCTCTTCACAGGGGGTCACATGGAAAAGACAAGGGACAATGGGCACAGGAAGATGTTTTCTCTCAACATAAGGAAGCAGGTCCTTACAGTGTGAAAAATCTTTAATTCTAGTGACTGCCCCGGGGATGTGGTAGAATCCCCCCAGTTGGAGGTTTTCAAGACATGACTGGGCAGGGACTAGATAATCTCATCTGTGCTCTCCTTCCCAGGAAAGATTAGACCAGATGATCTCTCAAGGTCCCTCCCAGCCTGGGCTGGTCTATGATTCTATGTTCTGTGAGTCACCTCTCCCAGGCAAGTGGAATCTCACCGCTGTGAGGAAGAAATTGCCTGCTTATCCATTGCTCAAGCTCTGAAAAGCACTGATCTGAAGTCACAAAAGAAGTACGTACATGGTACTGACCAGTAGATTTCCAGGCAGCAGCAATTTTATTCAACCAGCTGTGCAGGAAGAAGTGATAACAGAAGAAGAAGAAGGCTGTTCTTACTTAGAATTAATGCCATAATAGTGGATTTATGTCTTCTCTTCCGAACAACTGTGCCTCCCTATTTCTGATAACACTCATTGTAGAAGAAAACGGCACTGTTGGGGAATGTTGGCCTTTTACAGTCCATCTTCCCATGTCACTAGTCTGGCATTTAGCTTGATAAAGGCATGCAGTGACACATCTTTATTTAATCAGATTTCACTGATGTTTAGGCGAGAAAAATTAACCAAGCTGACCAAATAATTTTGTGCCTCAATAGTATGAAAACTGACACAAACCACATGGAAGGAGAGCACAACTGCCTCTCTTGTCTTGAATTACAGAATTCCAGTATTGTTTTAAGGCTCATCAGTCAAAGGGTTCTGTATTTTTCTAGCATGAGTAAATTTACCAGCTGGTGTCTTTGTTAATTTAAAAAAAAATTATATCCATAAATTTCTTGCCTATGGCCCAGTAAAAAATGTATTACATTTTCCTGTAATGGGCCGCAGACCTCATGCTAAATCCACCTTGTAGTAACTGTGAAACACCCTACTTCTAACCTTTTAGGTTGTTATCAGCTAGTTATGGGAGAATGCTATGTGAACCAGAGGTTGGTACCAGGTGTCTCCTGGTGTTAACATATGGGATAACAGAGAAGACCTTGAAAATACAGGCGCAGGCTGAACACAGAGGCCCAGAGCTATGAACATCTCACTGGCCATTGAGAAACACAACCTTGAGAACTGAGAAAAGACTGCTTTGAGCATGGCAAAGAAAGAGATACCCTCAATTGTGTACCTGGTTCAGGGCTAGTGGACAAGGGCTATGGACAGCCTGCAAATTCTAATGTCAAAGAGCAAGATCTCAAATATGGGAGGGATTGTGATGGGGCTTGGTGTCACAGAGCAGTTGTATGGTGGGTGGATCTGCAAGCCCAGCCTGCTCCCCCTGCCTTCCACAGGGACCCTAGGCTGTGCTTCATGCCTTAAAGAGCTCTTCCCTATTCTTCCGAGAATCGGCTGACTCCCAGTTCACCATCCTTCTCCCTGATTGCTTCTTCCTCAGCCCTAGCACTTTGGGGGTCTCTTCTGGTGATCACTTACCCATCCCCACGGGGACTAAGACTGTAATCATGTGCATGAGAATGTACTTTTTCTCCTCCAGGTTTTACATTTTTCTCCGCTGCAATGCCCTAGTTCCTCAATGAAGACCTTCTGCACATAAATTCCATTTGGCTAGTTATTATTTTTGGCAAAAGAACATGTGAGAAGAAAATAAAAATGAGGTGGCTTATTTGCAATTCTTATAGTAGGAAATTCTTTGCCAAAACTTTAGGAACCAATCCGGTCATCTATTCAAAGATTTTTCTGAATTTCTGTGATTCTTCTCATCTGTATTATATCCAGTGGATATTGAATAAGGCTCTTTATTATCAAGGAGCCATGTGGAATAGAAATCTTCAGATTTAAAACTTTCCTTAGCAGCTGCAGTGGAGATCATTGCTGTCACTTAGAAAAAAAGGAGGGCCTGGTCAGCTGAAAACCAAATGCTTGCTTCCTGTGCAGAGTGAATGTGGTTTGGGACATGCTTATTGTCAAGGTACCATATCCAGGCCTGGACTTTCCTCTTTTCAGAATATAACTTCTAAAACAATCAGTGTAGTGCTGGAGATTCATTTGCTTAAAATGCAAAGATCAGTTGCAAGGGCCCTATTGACGACTAGGCAGTGTAGAAAAAAATGCCTTGGTTTATTGAGAAATTTGTAGCAGACTTGATAAAAATTGCAATCTTTTTTATGTCCATTACCACAGGTGACTAACTTAGAACAAAGAAATGCAGATCTCCAGGTTTGCTCGTAACTATTCCCCTTTAGTATGTTAGCTTATAAAGATTTTATTTCAGCTGTGCTCTGAGTAGTATCATTGTCACTGGTATGTTATAGTCTCTACTATAATTAATGTATACTCACAGTGTAGAATTGTCAATAAAATATGCTGTAATTGCTCAAATATCTGTCAGTGATTGTCCATCACGCCTGTATGATAATATGTAGTGATAATATCAAAACATTGGAATATATTGTCAGATCTAGAGTCAGTCTTATAAACAACCATTACAGTCATGTCAATTACATCAGATAAGATACAGATATTAGGGTGCGTATTGGGGAGGGGGAGCTTAAAACGAAATTATTCCGCCTAATGTCATCTGTGAAAAGACAGCAATATCTCTCATAAGAGCTGAAGAATCAGAAGTCCCTGATTGCTAGATGCTGAAATATTCCCCAGTGACAATTCTTTTTGGAATAATAAGAGACAGAAATGCCACTTCCAATTCTGTGCTGTCAGACTGTAAGGCCGAAAATCCTGTGGGTACCATAATACTTCAATTTTGTTGAGAATTTCCTTAACTTGAGAGTTAAGGCACCCTTCACAAGGTGATGGGATTTTGGTTTTGGCTCCAGAGAGACTGGGATTTCCTCTTTGGTGCACCACTTTTCAGATCTACATTTTAAGAAGAAAAATAAAACAAAACCCAGAAATATGTAAACAAATTACAAAATATCATGTCATATTTGGTATTTCAGCTCTTTTTGATTTCTGCAGTATTGAAAGACAATGTGAAAATCCCAGGTGACACAATATAGTAATGATTTTTAAACTGTGATGTATTGCTGAAGATAATGTAATACAAATGTTTGACACACATACACATAAAACTTATGTATTACCTGCTGTAACACATATAGATACATGTATATATGTATAAATAATATACCATTTTTTCATCTGTACTGTTAGAAATTGGAGAATTTCTTTGACTCCAATTTCTTGCCTCCTGTCACTCACATGCCTCTAATTCTAGGGATCATTTTCTCTCAGAGGGACTTTGTGGGAAGTTGCATTCCCAGGGATGCCAACAAATAGGTAACTACACTGTACAGAAAATACATCTCAGTGTTTTTGTGGAAGCTGTGTAAGTGGAATTGATTTAGATAAAAATATGCCTGTAAATTGATATGGGAATCCAAGAAAGCAGAAAAAACCCAAAGCTTTCAAAAGCATTTTTGACGCTGCTTTTCTACACAACCAAATATAAAGTGGTAACATTTTTTTTCTAATTTTTCCAAAGCCAAACCAAAAAAAGGGCTGTATTTATTAAAGAACCCATAAAAATGATACTGAATTATAAAATGCCTAATAATATAGAATTTATAGTGATAGTGTGACTTACATTTGCAATAAAACATGGAATCCATCTTCAAAGAACTGAATACTTGGTTTTACAATAAGAAATTATACAAGTAATAAAAAAATTCATTGTTGAGGGATTTGTTAAAATGAGATCATGGGTCTCAGCTCTAAGCGAATTTATTTGAACCTTCTGAAGCAGACATTGCAAATTTTTACATTCTAATGAGTGAACTAAAAACACATATTTCAAAGAAAACAGCACTCATAAATTACATTTATGACACATGAGGTTGCTGACTGCTGTGCAGGGAGCACAGAGTAATGGTGCTAATATGCACTCTAGCTTGATTTTCTCAGTTCCCAACATGCTCTAATTCTACACTACAAATCTTTAAATGGCAGTTATATTTTAATTAATATGATTATGTGCTGCCATTAGCAAACCCTCCCCCAGCACATTTCTCCTGCCAAACCCATGAATGCCAGTAAACCATTAACATAAAAGGGCTGTTTGCTTATTAAATTCATCGACACAAATAGGCAAGGGTTGCAATTGTTGATTTGCCATTGAAAGAACAGAACATGAGCGAGTTGCACAGTAGCTGGCAGTTGCAATTATCTAGTGTAATTAAGTCTAATTTATAAGCCCCCCTCAAATGAGAAAGTAACAATTTTTGTTAATTAACAAGAGCATTTGTAAAGCTCGTTAACTCCATCATTCACCATCTGCCTGGATAGATGGGAGCATGCAGTTATTATTGTGGGACATGTTGCATATGTGTATTTGTGTAGTAATCTGTTTGGAAAGTCTGATGATTGAAATGGGAGATAGAAATGGATGTTATATTACAATGAAAAGAAGATCTACTGTTTTCATTTATCTTTACAGCAGTGCAAGTGCTTTGTCATTATCTTGTGCATATGGTTTCATTATTCTGATACAGCACTCTGTTACATTGCCTCATACCATCATCCCTACAAGCCTGCAGGGTACAAGAGCACTTATCTTTCCTGATGACTGTTGAATCATTTAAAACAAGTTATTAGTGAAACAATTAAAATGATATTGGTTCACAATTGTATTGATAGCTGCCAGGCATAATGAAACATTCTGAATAGCAGTTGGGGGTTCTCAGAATGGATAGAAAATGCTGTTAATCAGAGACAAGGGAAACCTCTAAAGAAAAACTAAATTGCAAGAACACATTAATTGTATTGGAACATTTCATTTAATTGAGAACAAAGGGAAGGTAAAAATCATATTATCAATGTTTTATGAACATGGAGGAATAAGAAAATTACTATGTCATTTGTCACATATCTTCTGTCGAAAGCATAAATTGAAAAGGCTGTATTCAACTTTAACGGGAGCCGGCCAAATACATCATGTTGTTACACATTTTGTTTTTCACTGGGATTGCAAAAAGTGAAAGGAATAAGGATTTTTTCCTTGCTAAAAAGTGACTGTGAGTGAGTAAGCAATAAGCAAGTTACAGTCTGCTAGTCAGCCATGTAAGGGAACAGGATATCTGTGCTGTCCTGCCCATTTATGGAAGTCTTGAGAAATTGCCACTATAAAATCAGATATGAACAATGTGCAAATGGTACAGCACACGCACTTCTTTTTCTTTTTCATATTTTCTTAGGAAGAAGATCATGATTCATGGAATTGTAATGCTCATAAGAGGTGGACATTTAATACTTCTGATTAATAATAGGCATATTTGCCTGATCCAATGCTCCATTGTAGCTACTGGAGAGGCTCAGATCAGATGACTTTCATTTATACAAAAAACCTTAATGTAGTTGCAAAAGTATGTAATTTAAAGCTTCTTACTCTACACAATGTTATAAATGGTTTTGAGGTAAATGGGAATTGGGCCCACTGAGTTGACTGAACACTGGTTAAATTTATCTTACTTCCATCCTTCATCACTACTGATCTCCAAAGACTAGGTAATCTATGTAACATGGAGAAATGTTTACCATTTATACCAGGTTACTGGGTGGCAAGAGGGATGAACAAATAGTATAGAAGTTGGATATCATCCTTTGTTTGAAACAGTAATTGTATGAAAACATATGAAAACATTCATTGACAGAGAAGAAAATTCTTGCAACTTAAATATCATTAAGTTAAAATTTTATGCTTTCTTTTTTTCCAAAGATTCTTGATATGCTCTGAACAGAAGGGAAACCACCTATTCTCCAGCTTTCAGCCTGAACTCAAGAAGATAGTAAACAAATTCCGTGTATCACATTTTTATTATTTGGGATTGAAATGTTTTAAATTAGGCATAGTTAAAACATGTAACAAACTATTTTAAAACAGGGCTGGCAATGCCTTTGGTTCACAAGTTATTGTATTATATGCATCTTTTTATTACCTACTATTGTTGAATGGATAGTGTTTACAAATGAGCTGGGAGCATTTCATGAGCCCAGAAAATCTGGAAATTTGTCCTCCCTCTCTCCCTCCCTTAGCTTCCTGGGTCCTATTCATGCAGCATCCCTCCTTTCCTCCACTATTTTCAAGCTGCTAGATAAGAAACTGAAACAACCAGAAATAGAGCTGGAAATAGAATAAATCATACAAGTGTTATTCATTGCATGTGTCATCTGTTTTTAAATTCTTACCTAGTCTTCAGCTACTGACCAGGTTCAGACTGGACCAGTTAGCACTGCAAACTGCTAGCACAGCTATTCTTTTATTTTAAACCCAAATAACCTGCACATAATATACTTTGTTATAACAAAAATTTATGCGCCTTAAAATAATGCGCATTCTTGCAAATTAACAAAAGGAGGAGCTCTTTAAAACCATTTCTGTTATAGAAAGTTTTAAGCTCAGTTTTACCCTAATGATGAGAAACAAATTAGACCCAAAAATGGTTATTAATAAAGAGATTGAAAATGCAGAATTCATCACAAACAATTATTTTGACAATGTTTATGAAAATGAAGTGTTTGTTCTCTCACTCTCTCAAGAGTAGAAAGCAGACCCATATTGGAAGAGGCTTAAGGCCAAACCCTGGCTATTGGAAGAGAAGTAGCATTTGTAGGGTGCATTCGCACAGTGACAATGACAGGTGGGTGAGGTTAGCTTTGTGAACTTTCAGAGAAAGGCCTGAACAGTTTTGTGAGCCCTTAAAAGATTAGCCTGTAAAAGGTACTGTGCATTTGTAATTTTTAATGGCTTTAACTGGAATTCTCTGTATTGACAACTTGCAGGATTCATTCCTGTAGTGGCAGGGGGAGAGGGAGAGGAAAAGAATCTCACCACGTATGTGGTCTCCTGATGTTTATTTTTAAAGAAAAAAGGAAAGCTGGAGTTTTTGTCTGTCTAGAAAGGAAAGAAGTGTGTAGGCCAGATATACTGTCTGCCTACCAGATTTTACATTCAGTTTTACTTTTCCATTCAATTTTCTGCAATGTGCATGTACAGAACAGCTGGGCAAGCACTTTCAGCAGGAAAAAAACCCCAAACTTGTTTGTGGATAAATATGTTTATTCACACACTAATTGGCTCATTCATACATGAATACTCACGTTTGCCTGGATAAATATCCCAGACATTTGTGACAAAAAAGTAAAAAGACCAGCAATAACAGTACGGATGATCACAGCAAAGTGAAAGGAAAAAATCTACTCAAAACCCTGTCATGGACAAAGCAAAAGTATTCACAAAAATATGGTTCCTTTACATTTCTAATGTCTGCTCTACTTATTTACTTGTTAGGCAAAGAAGGTTGTTCTCATAAAAACAGGTTTTAGAGGTGAAGGTTGCATACTTGTGTTTACAAAGACATGCGCATGGAGAAAACTTCCTAAATGAGCTGCAGTGATGAAGAGCCGCTTTCACTAATTTTGAACGGAATATATCTAAAACCACAACTATTTATAGAAAAAAATACATATTCTAGCAAAAGTCAGTCCCTGCTTTGCAGCCAACAGTTTATTCATTTTAGAATCATAACTAGGATTTCTAACCCATGGTCTTATGGCAAAGAGGGTTTCTATGGCACTGTTTCATTACTTAGACAGTGCTACAACACTGGTATGTAGAACAAGAGAAAAAGAAGCCACATTAATTTTTGCATCTATTTAAAAAAAATAAATTGTCTCTGCTGCAAGTTATGTATAGAGTCACTTGAGCTCATATTAAAGAGTTTGTGGTTTTTATTTTTTTTTGAATTCTCCCTTCCTTTCCCTTCCCTCCCCTCCCTTTCCCTCTTGCCCTTTTTTCTTTCTTTTTTTTTTTTCCTAACAGTCTTCTGTTTGAGAATGTCTGAGATTTTCCTAAAGCAGGAACTTTAGAATTCCATTTTTGGGATTCTTTATTACCATGATTTTTTTATTTCACCCCTTTGTTTCACTTCTGCCTTAATTGAAGTTTCCTTCGGGTTTTGCATTGCCCATATGCCTTTTGCAGTCATGTCAACATCAACCCATTACAGAAAAATTAAGGGTTTTTTTTTCCCTTCTAATTTACTGTGGACTTTTGGAAATACTTTTTAATGTACCCCATGGATATGGCACTCTCTTTTTTTCCTTCTTCAGATTCATACTGAGGAAAAATAAATTCTTCTTTGTTTTAACATTCTTTATCAGTAGAAGTTTAACTTGGCTCTTGGCAGCTTTTTTGTGTCTCTAGATAAAAATGGAAAGACTTTTTACCATTCCCTGTAGGCTTTCTGTTTTTCTGCATATTTTTTCCTGGTGTGATTATTCTTTCAAATGTGTTCAGGAGCTCCTTCCTAGAAGTGCTTTTGCCTTGTTTTGAATACAGAATCTGGTATCTTAGATTTGAAGACTTTCCATACTTCCTAAACAGTTATGTCCCAGTGCTTCTAGGTATACCTGATCTAACTACTTCCCTTAATCCATTAAATTTTGCCCGTTGGAACCAAGAATCTTAGCAGCCTACAATTTTTTTCTTTGTTTTCCCAATTCTTCTACTGAAGTGAAATCAGATCTTTCCTTGAGCACTCACCATCATGACAAAATTGTGAAACAGCTTTCTCACCACCTGACAATGCAGTTTTCACTCTGCATTTTTCTCTGCAGTATAACTTACATTAGTTGACAGCAATTTCCAGTTGCAGTGGTTTATATAATTGGTTAGGAAAACCTTGAGTACAAATATTTGCTTTTTAGTAAATAGTACTGGGATAGAATTAACTTTCTTCTTAGTGGCCTGTATGGTATTTTGGATTAATGATCAAATCAATGCTGATAACTCACCAGTGTTTTGGCCGTTGCTGACATCAGCATGCACAGCATCAAGGCCTTCTCTGTTTCTCACGCTGTCTCCCTGACGAGTAGGGAGGGGGATTGTCAAGAGTTTGAGAGGGGACACAGCTGAAGCAGCTGAGCTGAGCTGGCTGAAGGGATAACCCATCCCATATGCTGTCAATCTCAGCAATATAGACTGGGAACTCGGTCTTTGATTAGAGACTGCCTGGGCAAGGGTCTGTTTGGGAAAGGTGGTGAGTGACTGATATGCATGGCTTGCAGTGGGTTTTTCTGCTAGTTTTTTCACCTTTTTCCTTCATTTACAGAACTGTTTTTATCTCAACCCATGAGTTTTCTCACTTTTCCTCCTCCTATTCCATCCCCCATCCCACTAAGGTGGTGAGTAAGTGGCTGTGTGGAAGATTAGCTGCTGGACAGGGTCAACCCACTACAGCTGTTTACTGAGCAGATGAGAGAGCCTAATATTTACAAGAAAGTTTCTGTGTCTCATGAATTCAGAAAGAGGCCAGTACTCTGAAAAACATACAATAATTTTCAAGAGTTTTATTTTGAACAGAATAATTAAACCATCACTGATGAAATTATACCGTGATTGTCCCTTACCACAGTATTCTATTACCATAGCACCTACTTGGATTATTTCTACAGTAGATACATAAAATGAAACTCCCTCTATATCCTTAAAATGTAAAGGAGTAGCTGCAGATATTTTTAAAGGTATTGGATGTTGAAGTTTCACTGGGAGGAAGAAGCCTCCTGTGTTCTAAAACCTCTGTGGATATCTTATGTTTCCCCCCATTAGAGCAGCGTACCACAACAATTTGGTGAAACTGGAAAGAATTCTTGAACATGATCACTTCTTGGCAATGTTAAGAAGATGCAGCGAAGCTGGATTACCTTCTAGGTCCAAGCAGGATGATGTGCTCCCTTAAATTGCCCCTGGGCTGCTCTAATGTTTCTACTAAAGTGGCTAGGCTGATGCGAATTAGAATCTTTATGTTCTGTGGCTGGATCTTGTGCATCTGGAGAAAGCTAGCATGTAACAACTACTGGGAACAGTTTTTGCTTACATGGGACGTATTCCTAGCCACTACTTTAACTCTAGTTACCTATTGTCCCACACTGAAAACTAGCAAAGAACTTGGCAAGTCAGGAAAAAAAAACCCCAGGTTTCTGAATTTGTGTTGGCAAGTGTGGGAGCTCAGTAGCTACTGAAAGTGTAAGAACCTCAGGACAGGAGACCAGCAGTGACTTCTGAAGCACACTGTGTTTTTCTATAAGTATCTTACTGTCTATGGCAAGTGTTCTCTGTGGAGAAATTTGTCCTGATGATACCTACA